>CM053767.1:918721-985466 GCA_028658305.1 Pachyuromys duprasi
GATTATTTGGTTTCTTGCTTTTTAACTTCTTGAGTTCTTTACATATTCTGGATATTAGCCCTCTGTCAGAAGTAGGATTGGTAATGATTCTTTCCCAATCTGTTGGCTGTCGATTCGTTCGGATGACAGTGTCCTTTGCTTTACAGAAGCTTTTCAGTTTTATGGGGTCCCATTTATTGATTGTTGATCTTAGAGCCTGTGCTGTTGGTGTTCTGTTCAGGAAGTAATCTCCTGTGTCAATGAGTTCTAGGGTCTTCCCCACTTTTTCTTCTAACCAGTTTAGTGTGTCTGGTTTTATGTTGAGGTCTTTGATCCACTTGGACTTTAGCTTTGTGCAAGGTGATAAATATGGATCTATTTTCATTTTTCTGCATACAGATATCTAGTTGAACCAGCACCATTTGTTGAAGATGCTGTCTTTTTTCCATTGAATGGTTTTGGCTTCTTTGTCAAAAATCAAGTTTCCATAGGTGTGCGTTCCAAAAATGAGATATCTTTAAGTAAAAAGAATAACACCTGCTTGCAGATAGTCCTAGTGTATTTATTCAATGGGCAAAAAGTAAAGTGCTTAAGCTCTTTAACTCCAATTTTTTTTCATTTTTTACCGTTGGAATTTCATATTTATTTTTTCTTGGATAAGTGAACTGGATAATGCAGGGGATAACAAGTCTGCCAATACTCAGCTTTATTCTGCCCAGTCTTGGGAGCAGACAATTCCTAACTGGTGGATCCATGGCCTTGGTATGTTTGCATCTTGTGGCTTAGGGATCTATGGGCATCTGTATTAAAGCTGTGTTTATGCTAATGTTGAGATTGTTGCCGACCTTGGGTCTCATCGCCCTGTTTTCTCTATCCTCTTGTTTGCCTTCTTCTCTAGGCTATCTTTGGCAACAGCCCCTGAAGAATTGTGGTCTACAATCTCTCACAAATTCTATCCCATTAGTCTATCCTCCTCTCCTATACTCTACCTGTTCATCTGCCTGAGTGTTGGAAATTACAGCTGTTGCTCCTAAGATCTTTGCATTTGGTCTGGTGGGGACTCTCGACTGAGCTAAGGCAGATTTTTTTTGGGCCCACCCTTTAGGAGCAGTCCCTGATCTGTCTTTTCCACACTCTCACTATTTTGGTACTTCTGTTAGTAAGTACAAGGACGACCCCTGGGAAATGCAGAGCATCTGTCATTGTTACCATCAGCAGTGAATTTGCTACCTTGAACTGTAACCCTATAAGGGTCTGTAACATTTGCTGCTTATGCCTGCCTTTTTCCTTCAATATCATCAAACTCCAAGTCTTCCACCTCCTTGATGTAAAGGTGCCTCCCGGGGCTGTTCTTTACAGATACATCTTATTTGGTGTCATTTCTGGTGATGAAAACATATTAATTTCTTAAATTTCACCATTTTACTATTTTCAAGGCCTTCCTTGCCAGGGACGTTTTTGTCCTACCAGCATGCACCGGGAATATGAAGCTGCCTGGCATCCCTATCTTATTTCCTATGGTGCCAGGTTTGGTACTAGCAGCACTGCGGGCTGGGGGCAAAGGCTACAGGATCTGCAATTAACTGCTCACAGTTGTGCTTATGACTATCTGTGATGGTGCATGGAACCTTCTGGGTCTTGGCCTCCTGTTCATGGCTGTAGGGATGGTGGCTGCAGCAGCTCCAAGGGTGTGATGGTAAATGATCTGACCATAGCAATGAAGCTGCTATAGATGAAACTCACCATTTTATTTCTTTTTCTTTTCTTACTTTTCTAACAGTTGATCATTATATTGAGCAGGGTAGAGAGAGCAGACACCATAGCTTTGTAACTAATTTTTGAGAAAATGCTTTCAGTTTTATCCTTCTTAGTATAATGTTGCTAAGGACTACCGTATATATCCTTTATTGTTTTTAAGTATGTTACTCTGTTCTTGGTTTCTCCAGGGCTTTCCCCATAAAGAATTATTACATTTTGTCAAATTACATTTCTTTATCTGTGAACATGATTGGGTAGTTTCCTTAAGTTTGCTTATATGCTGTATTAGATTTGCTGGTTTGTGGTGCTTTAATAGAAGCAGCATGTAATAACAGTATGGATATGAAGATTCCCCTTTCCAAACTCAGCTGCTAAGAAGTTGATGGTGCCTGGCTGATAGAATTTTGAAAGCTGGTTGAATAATGAGGATGCTAGCTTTATCAAGTAATCTACAAAAGAAGTCACAGTTGAAGAGACCATTATGATTGAGAGGTGAGAGCTGGCCAAAGTATGGAAATTAAGGTATGATGGTGAAGTGTGTATCTTGGCTTCAGAGTATCTTTTTGTCTTTCTTTCTGCCATTTCCATCATGAGGTAAGATCTTTGTTCCACTCCGGCTCCCTGCCATAACATTGTAGCTCTTCATGCATGAAATGGCAGTGAGAGACTATGGACTCAAAGCTATGAGACTGAACTCAACTCAGTCTTTCCTTTCTGAAACTGTTTTTTAAGGTATATGTCATAGCAACAGAAAACATTTAACCCACATAAAATGTAAGTTGAGCAGACAGAAGCAAAAGATTATGGATCTTCCTAGAGCAAAGACATAAAGTTCAGAAAGACAATTATTTGTTCTAGGAGCATTATGTGTAAGTAAGTGTTGCCTTGGGATGTGTGGATCATAAAGAAAGGAGATAATGTAGGACCAGGGTGTCCACCTTGTGTCTTGTATCCGTGGGTGCTCTCCAAGTCTATATGAACAGCCCAATAGGTTTTATTTAACTCTTTTAAGCCTTAGCTCAAATCCAAACTTGTCTCTGTGGATCTTCCCATGAAAAGCAGAGGGTGAGAGGGCATCTGTGCTCAGACTAAGCTTGTCTGCAGGAGTAGATAGGATATTTGGCTCACATCTCATAGCATTTCAGATGAACTTCAAATTGTCTTTGTTCTCTACATCAAAAGTTTGTTGAGAAATAAGAAAGAAGTGAATTGCCAAAATAGAATTAGGCTCCAGGGTCACAGGCAGTCAATTTTATTTGCTCAGCAGTGTAATAGGTCTTCCTGGAGAGAGCCGCTCTCAAGATGCTGAAGGTGACATTGTTTCCCTGAGATAGGCTTCTTGAAAAACAGGGCTTCAGAAACAGGAAGTTAGAGAGCATTTGAAAAGCTGTGTAGACATTAGTTACTAGTTCTGTCTTTGCCAATGACTCCCTTGAGATTAAGTAACAGTGTGGACACAGAGCTGTGTCTGACACATTATCTGGATATGCTCAGCATTATTAAGTACTTAAGAATCACTTTGAAGAGGAGATTAGAAGGATACAGAAATTATGGTACTTTTACACAATGGAATACTACTCAGCAAGTAAAAAGGAGGAAATCATGAAATTCGCAGGCAAATGGTGGGACCTGGAAACGATCATCCTGAGTGAGGTATCCCAAAATCAGAAAGAAACATATGGTATATACTCACTTATATAGACCTATAGGATAGGAAGATCATGCTGATATCTATACATCTAGGGAAGATGTATAGATAAACAAGAAGGAGGACCCAGGTTGGTATGATCAATGCTTGTTTAGATGAACAAATGGAACGGACATTGAATGGAGGAGAAAACAAGCAACAGGACAGGAGCCTACCAAAGAGGGCCTCTGAAAGAATCTATATAGCAATGTATCAAAGCAGAAATTAAGATTCACAACCAAGCCTTCGGCAGAGGGCAGGGAATAATAATGAAAATAGGGGGAGTTAGTAAGACTTGGGGAGAACAAGAGCTCCACAAGGACTAAATAGATCAGGGCACACGGGTCTTTTATGAGACTCTTTCTCCAACCAAGGACATAACCTAGAACCCCTGTTCAGATGTGGCCCATGGTAGCTCAGTATCCAACTGGAGACCCTAGTAAGGGGAACAGGGACAATTTCTGTCATGAACTCAATGGCTGGCTCCTCGACCCTCCCCCACATACACCTGGGAGTAACAGCCTGGCTAGATCCCAGAAGAGGTCATTGCAGCCAGCCCTGAAGAGACAAGATAAACTAGTGTTGGATGGAAGGGGAGGAAGTCCTTCCCCATCAGTGGACTTGGAGGGGGCAGGGAGGAAGGATGGGGAGAGTGGGAGGGAATGAGAGAGGGGGCTACTCCTGGGATACAAAGTACTTAGCCTGTGATTAATATAAAAATAAATAAATTACATTAAAAAAACAAGAAAATAAGTCATCCAAAGAAGCCAAAACCATTCAGTGGGGAAAAAACAGCATCTACAACAAATGGTGCTGGTCCAATTGGATGTCTACATGCAGAAAAATGAAAATAGATCCATATTTATCACCCTGCACAAAGCTAAAGTCCAAGTGGATCAAAGACCTCAACATAAAACCAGACACACTAAATCAGTTAGAAGAAAAAGTGGGGAAGACCCTAGAACTCTTTGGCACAGGTGACAACTTCCTGAACAGAACACCAACAGCACAGGCTCTAAGATCAACAATCAATAAATGGGACCTCATGAAACTGAAAAGCTTCTGTAAAGCAAAAGATACTGTTGTCAGAACAAAACGACAGTCTATAGACTGGGAAATGATATTCACCAACCCTATATCTGACAAAGGGCTAATATCCAGAATATATAAAGAACTAAAGAAGTTAAAAAACAATATATCAAGCAACCCAATTAAAAAATGGGGTACAGAGTTGAACAGAGAATTCTCAGTAGAGGAATACAGAATGGTAGAGAAACACTTAAAGAAATGTTCAACATCCTTAGCCATCAGAGAAATGCAAATCAAAACAACCCTGAAATTTCACCTTATACCCATCAGAATGGCTAAGATCAAAAACTCAAGTGACAATACATGCTGGAGAAGTTGTGGAGAAAGAGGAACCCTCCTCCATTGCTGGTAGGAATGCAAACTTATACAACCACTTTGGAAATCAATCTGGCACTTTCTCAGACAATTAGAAATAGTGATCCCTCAAGATCCAGCTATACCACTCTTAGGTATATGTCCAAAAGTTCCTCAAGTATACAACAAGGACATTTGTTCAACCATGTTCATAGCAGCTTTATTCATAATAGCCAGAATCTGGAAACAATCCAGATGTCCCTCAGTTGAGGTATGGATACAGAAATCGTGGTACTTTTACACAATGGAATGCAACTCAGCAATTAAAAAGGAGGAAATCATGAAATTTTCAGGCAAATGGTGGGACCTAGAAACGATCATCCTGAGTGATATATCCCAAAAGCAGAAAGACCCACATGGTATATACTCAGTTATAGTGGATATTAGACATATAATATAGTATAAATATACTAAAATCTGTTCACCTAAAGAAGCTAAGCAAGAAGGAGGACCCTGAGTAAGATGATCAATCCTCAAGCAGAAAGGCAAAGGGAATGGACATTGGAAGAAGGAGAAAACAGAGAACAGGACAGTTACCTGTTCCACCCTCGGGGTAGAGGGATATCAAAGAGCCAGCCATTGAGTTCATGCCAGAAATAGTCCCTGTTCCCCTTACTAGGGAACCCACAGAGGAGGATATTGCAGCTAGTCCTGAAGATACTTGATAAGCTGGGGTCAGATGGAAGGGGAAAAGGGCCTCCTCTATCAGTGGACTTGGAAAGAGACAGGGAGGAGATGAAGGAGGGAGTGAGGGTGAGATTGGGAGGGAATGAGGGAGCGGGATACAGCTGGGATATAAAGTCAATAAACTGTAACTAATATTTAAAATTTTAATAAAAAAGAAAATATGTCATCATATTGAGTAATTATCCCCTCCCAAATAGAGTCTCCTTTGCTACATGCCTAATGTCATGGAAGTGAGAAATGATACAAGACTGAGCTCAGTCGGGAAGAAGGCAAATTCTGCCCAGTGGGCTACACTGAAGATTTATTCTACATTCTTTCTGTGAGTTTTCATTTTTCCTATGAAAACATTCGGTTAGGATGGAAAGTTCTTTAGCAGCACAAACTTACCTAAAGTTTGATTTTGTGACTTATGAGTGACAGCTCTAGCTACTTTTCCTGAGTAAAATTTCCCCAAACTACTTATTGATCTATCAATCGCACCAAATATCAGTTAACATTTATAAGATATTACCATGAGGGTATAATAATACCTCTCCAGAACACTATTGCTTTATGTCCACACATGAGAGAGAGAGCTGTGCACATTTTTAGGATAAAACATAATCCATTAACTAGACATATAATAATCTCAACCCTTTAATTTCCTCCCCAATAGTCAGATGCATTCATGAGAATAGTTTGATGACATTTCAGACTGACAAAGACTCAAATAAGTCAGACAATACTTGAAACAGTTCATATTTTCAATGCTTCCTCTCCATATGGTTGCTGCCTGGTGTTCCTGCTGTTATTTACCCAACCCTTGGGAAACATAAGCCAAAAAGAAACCCCTTTTCTATAAGTTCTATGGTGTTTTATCACAGCAATAGATAAGCAATTAATACAGAAGTTGGTACCAGGAAGGAACCAAACAATGTGGGTTTTTGTTTTGTTTTGTTTCTCCGTGTGTGTATGTTTTGTTTTTGTTTTAAAGAAATGTGGAAGACTTTTGGACTTTTGACTAGAAAAGCAACAAGCACTGTTAGCAGAGATTAAAGGGAAACATGGAGCAGGGAGGACCAGCTCAAGAGGTTTAGGAGAGGAAAATATTAGCAATTGGGCTGGAGACTATTCTTGTAGTATTTCAATAAATAGTTGCTTTCTGTCCACATCCTAAGAACTTGTCTGGAGATAAATTTTAAAGTAACAGACTAAATTTTCTAGTAGAGGAGATTTCAAAATACCTAATAATGACTCTTGCATGGTTATTAGCAATCACTCTGTTGCAAGTCTACAATGAAAAACAAAGTAAACCAGAAATGAGTACAAAATGCCCAGTTTGGAGAGCAAAAGGCAAGCTTAGACAGCCAAGGATTATGCTGAGATAGTTAATATCACTAAGGAGGAGTCTTTGGAATAGATACTCCCAGGCAAAGACCAAAGGCAGCCAAGCTTCCAGCTTGTGAGGACAAAATGTCTATGGAATCTTCTGCTCCCTAGAAATGAACAACAAACAAAAGCATCTGCAAATGTCACTCAAGGGCCAATGGTTTATCTCAAGCTGGCAGCAGAATGTGGCAGTGTCACAAAATTAGAATCATGACAGATACATGAACAAAAGGGTCATGAAACATTCCTCCACATGTATGGGAAGCCACTTTTCCTTTCATCTCTAGGACCACATCTGGTACAGACCCATATGAAACACCATGAACTGTAGTTTAGGGCAGTACCTGGTGCAAAGGCCGAAGATGGCAAGAAACCACGCAAGAAGGCTATTGTAAGAAGCCGTGAAAGTGAACCTTCAGTTGTATTGGAGACTCCAAGATGTTAGAGGTTTCAGAAGCATGAGATCTGTCAAGAAGATTTGCAAAAAGGAAGTGGAACCAACCTAAGAGATGTATCTTGCAGGCAGCAAAGCTGGAAGGATAGAGACATCCAAGGCCTTTGACATCAGACATGGAGGTAGAGGACTGGGAGTTCCCCTTGTTGCTTTGGTCCAGTGTTTCCTGACTGTGCATCATTCTCCCATTTGGAATGGAAATGTATATTCTGTGCCATTGTATGTTTGAAGAATGTAATTTACTTTTTTTCTATTTTACAAGGGGTTACAGTTAATAGATTATCTTGAGTCTCAGTAGAAGCATTGGACTTTGGACTTATAAACAGGGTCAAGACTGTGAAAGACTTTGAGACTGTTCAAATTTTTATTTTATTATTTCTTAATATTAATATTCAATAATTTATTGAATTATTTAAACAGTTATAACCTTGTAAATCATATACTTGAAACTGTAAAATCATAAACACCAACAGAGTTTCTAAGTAAGAAAAATCCCTTTGGAAGTAGTGATTTCTTATCACCACTCTTCTCTTACACCCAGAGCCATTGTGTGTTGGTTTAATTAGACAGTTGAGCTATGAACCTATTCAATTCCATTTGTACAGTGACTTATACAGTTCATAATTCTTTTCTTTTATTGAAAATAGGTTTTCCCCCATATAATATACTCTGATTAAGGTTCACTGGCATTCAATTCCTTCCCACCTCCCCACCCACCTAGGTCCACTCCCTTTCTGTCTCTCATTAGAAAACAAACTGAGATGATGATGATAAAATCTTACACACAGAAATAGAACAAAACAAACAAAAAATAGAGCTCAAGAAAAGGCTCAAGAAACAGTTATATGCAGAGAATCACTCAGGAATCCCACAAAATCACAAAAGCTAGAATCTATAATAGATAAGAGAAAGAAAAAATAAATAATAAAATAAAGATTAAAAAAACAGACCAAACAAACAAAAGGTCTAATCTGACACTATGAGGCAAAGAACTTCCAAATATGCCATTAAGTTTGTGTTCTATTGACCTTCTATTGCTGGGCATGTGGCCTGCCTTAAGAGTAGTGTGTTTCCCCACTGAGTCTCTGCTTGGAGAAAACTAAATTTTCATTTGCAAGTGTTTCTCAATTAGACATAGATTCTAGATAAAGGATGGGACCATGTGTCCACTTCTCCATTCAGCTCTAGGACCCCTTCTGGTTCAGACTCATGCCAGCCCTGTGCATGCTGCCTCAGTCTCTGCGAGCTCACATGTGTGTCAGTGTTGTTGATTTAGGAGACCTTGTTTTCTTGGTCTCCTCCATCCCCTCCGGCTCTTATACTCTTTCTGTTCCTAGTCCACAGGGTTCCTGAGTCCTTGAATGGAGGGATTTGATGGAAATATCCTGTTTAGAGATAAGAACTCCAAGTCTCATACTGTCTGTGAGTTTCTGTATTTGTTCTGTCTGCTGCTGCTGATGGTTGATCAAGATTCTGATCTATGGGTGTAGCATAATGTCATTGGAATCATTTTATTGCTATGTTCATTGAGCAGAACAGTCGTACTATTGGGTTTTTACCATAGAACCCTGGGCTATCTAGTTTTAGGTTTTTTGTTTTGTTTTGTTTTATTTATTTTAGTGAATAAATGAGACTGGTTTATTAAAATATTTTTAACTATACTTCTTAAAATACAGAATATGTGAGCAAATTGAAATATAGCAGCATTCACTGAGTTTTTCCACAGGACAAGATTAATTTTGTTTTTTAAAATTAATTATTTATTACAGTTTATTCACTTTATATCCCAGCTATAGCCCCTCCCTTGTCCCCTCTCAATTCTACCCTCCCTCCCTCCTTTTCCTATGCCCCAACCCCAGTCCGGTTATAGGGGAGGTCCTCCTCTCCATCCGAGTCTATTAGGTCTCATCAGGACTAGCTGCATTGTCTTCCTCTGTGGCCTGGTAAGGCTGCTCCCCCCAGGGGGAGGTGATCAAAGATCTAACCTCTGAGTTCATGTCAGAGACAGTCCCTGTTCCTATTACTAGGGAACCCTCTTGGACACTGAGCTGCCATGGGCTACATCTGTGCAGGGATTCTAGGTGATCTCCATGTATTGTCCTTGTTTGGAGTATCAACATTGGATATGGGCTCCATCTTGTGGAGTGGTCCTTAAATAAAATCAGATATATTGGTTGCTTACCCCCACAAGGTTTGTGCCACAAGTACTCTAGCATACCTTGTGGACAGGACACCATTGTAAATTGAAGGCTTTACACCTGGGCTTGGTGTTTATGTTTTTCCTTGGACAACATGCAGAAGACCTTCCTATAGCAAAGAGAGTAACCCATGGATGAAGACTCTAGGTAGTTACCAGCTCAACTTCTCAATGTTCAATGAGTTGTGTAGGTTTTGCTTTCAGCAATCGGGCCTTGTCATCACTTTGTGGAGAGTAACCTATAGTTCTGGCAGCAGCCTGAGTTGTTTAGGAGTTCCCATGGGACTCCTTTGGCCAATAAATAAATTCAGTGTAACCCATTCCTAATATGGGAAGCTTCATTTGTTGACAAGAGTCGTCCATTTGGGGCTCTGTCTCCCCCATTATTTTGCAGCTTCATGTGGATCCCCTTCATGCATGTATACATTTTAGGAAGCTTCTATTAGATCTCTATTTCAGGGACAGATTTCAAAGACTTTTAAAGTTGGACTAAATAAATTATGATATGGATACAAGACTATGGGGCCAAAGAGCACAGTGTGGCAGTCTGAATGAGACATGTCCCATATTCTCAGGCATCTTAGTCCTTGGTTCCCACTTGGTTAACAGTTTGGGCAGGTCCAGGAGCTGTGGCTGGCCCTGCAGGAAGAAGTACGTCACTGGGGGCAGACTTTGATGTTTCAGAGGCCCAACACTGTTTCGGGTGTGCAGTCAAGCTGGGTGCTTGCCTTGTGGTTTGTTGTGCTCTCTCGGCTTCTGGCTGCCATGTCTGTTGCCTGCTGCAAGCACTCTCTGAAAACCCAGTAACACTCTCTTCTATAAGCTGCCTTGGTAGTGTTGTTTTGTCACAGCCATAAGAAAAAAACGAACACACTTGACCTTTGCTTTTTATTTGAACTGCTTTGGCATGTTTCTAAGTAAACTTACTGAGGCAGAATGGCAGTATCCCATACGTGTCTCATTGGTGCAAACTAAGAAACATTGAAATAAATTTTTAATTACAATGATTTTCTAGACGTATCAGAGAACTTAATATTCTTAAACCACTAGGAAAGTAGGCTGGTGTTGTTTAGCATAAGTGGAAGTCCTGAGGTAGGCCAGTGACAGGGTGAGCACAGATGAGCTCATCCGCTTCCTGCCATTGGTCCCTGGGGCTGTTTGAATGAAAATGGCTCATCTATCTGAGTACTCAGCTCCTGGGGCTGGGACTATTTGGGGAGGATTAGGAGGTGTGCCTGTGCCCTTGTTGGGGGAGGTGTGTCACTAGAGGTTAGACCTTGGGAAGACTCAAGCCATTTCTGGTGTCTATCATTCTGCCTCCTGGTTTTGCCTCAGGGGGTGAGTTCTCTACTGCTCCGGAGCTGTGCTTGTCTGCTTCCTTTCCTGATGGTCATGGACTTTAGCTCTCAGAAGCTGTAAGCTACGAATTAAATGCTTTCTTTTCATAAGTTGCCTTGATAATGGTGTTTTGTCGCAACAGCTGAAAAGAAACAAAGGTAGTTTCTATTCCGAGTATGCCAGATGTTAGCCTTCTTCTTAAGATGTGACTGCAGTACTTCCAAGCCACACATCAGTAAACCTAGCAACACTTAAACAACAGCAACCACAACAAAAAGTTTTTTTTTCTAGTACTCTCTCTTGAGATGGAAAAACCACACCTGAACTATCTCATAATTAGGCCACGCCACACCAGGAAACTAAGTTTAACCACCTCAGTCACCTGACTGCCATGGGATGTAGGGTATGACACAGTGGTCCGAGAGGACACCATTATCTTCAACTATACCTTCATTGTGTCAGGACTACATAGAAAATGCTCAAACAAAACTGTAATATTTTTAGCTAAACTGAAGGTTCTTTACTTTGAAATTATTCAAAAATAACAGAAATAGCAAAGAATCTTATAGTAAGGTACTTGCCAGACATGACAAAGTTGGAATCAGTGTAGAAGACACCAAGAGATTAACTATGTTTTCCTAAACTGGTCTTCACTTGAGGACGCTGTGATTAGAGAAGTAAGGCATGACTGCCCAGCCAAGTTATTGGTGGGGCCACACAGAAATCTGGAATGTGCTCTGAAAGTAGCTTTGGAGCCAGACCAAGAATATAACTTCTGAATGGCAGGTCTAAAGAATAAGACAACATACAAACCCAAGAAACAAAACTTAAGGCACAACAACAACAAAATCCTCTGGAATAAGTAACAAAATTAAATCTGCCTGTTGAAGAAAAACTTGGGAACGAAGGTTTCACTTACTGGCAGAGCACATGCCAGAACCAGTGAAGTCCTGGATTTGATATTCAGCACCTGCCAAAGCAAATCAAAACAAACAAAACACAGGGAGAAAAGCTTAACCTGGAAAAATATGGTACAAAATAATCAATACCAATATTATACCTCAGTAAAGCTAGATATCTTCAAGAACAAACAAAGAAAAAACATGAATATTAGGTTCACTCACAGAAAATTTCTTAGGAAGCAGAAGCAATCATGCTGGCCTTCTGATCTCTTTCTGTAAGAACTGACTCCATATCAAAGTCCCTATTCATGACTTTGGGTACTTTAAAGGAAGCAAGGTTATGTGGGTCAAATGCAGTAAGTGGCAAGAACTAAGCATGATTAAATTTGTGCCTAGAGAAGATCCAGAATCAGTCATATTAGGCAGAACAAGAGGTGACTGGGTCGTCTCTATGGTTTAAAAACACTTTGGTTGAAATGGCTTCTTATGAGCTTATATTTAACACAAAAGCAGTCTAGTTTGAGTGTCAGCTGAGCTAATGATTATCAGAGACTATCAATCTCTCCATCCATTATCCAAGAGAAAGTTATGTAATGAATATAAAAACCTATTTACCCTATTTGGAAATCTGGTACTCCTTTTGAACTTGAACTTCGGGGAAAAAAAGATTAACGTGTAAAAGTTGCCAGAATGATAAACTACGGTTTGAAAATTTCATTATGGTTTTTGTTATGCAGTATTTATAAAAATTATTTTTAGTTCTATTAAAACACAGTGAATTAGGTTTAATTATAGGTAATGAAATGAACATCCTGAGAGTGTGGCTAGCCTTCCAAAGTTCACACACAAGCTATGTGCCATAGACACATTGCATTCCTCAACCCTTTAACCTGAAATCCTGTATTATATCTGCCGAGAAAGACTGATTCCATCTCAGACACCTGCTATTTTCTACTGTAAACACAAAATAAGAATTGTAAGAATCACTTGCAGTAGTAACAGCAGCAAAAATATAGAAAGTAGATTTTTATAAGAAAGCATTTAAGATATTTTGAGGCTTTCATTTTCTCAAATTTAAGGATTTCTGCATATTTGCAAACTGTTTTTCCTTTTTTGTTGTTGTTGTTGTTCTTTGAACTCATCCAAACTAATTGGTTTAGAATGAGCTTGTTTTTCCATAGATTTCTAGTCCCACTGGTGAGTAAAACTTATGCAACAAGTTCTTCAAAACACAGCAAAGGACCCAAATGCAATGTTGTAAACCAACAGCGAATAAAGTCACTCAGCAAGACAACACACAGAAGTTCTTTCTCCACTCCCAGTCTCTGTAGGATGTATAAATAATGACTAGGGACCCCAAGGGAAAATAGTGGCTACTTTGGATGACAGTTCTTTCAGGTTTCCTTGTCTTGCATTGCCCCTTAGCTGGAATATTACATAGAAGATGCCACCTGGACAGTAACAGATCCCAAGAGTCAGCTCTCCCTCTTACAAATTTTATCTCAGGTTCTCCAAAAGGGACATGGCTACTAAAAGAAAGGTTGAGTCCTTAAGGTGATAATCTTTTCCTACATTAATTACCTTGCCTTCTAGGGTAATTTTGCCTTGCCTTCTAGGATGTGGAAGCAACACAAGAAGGAGAAAAGTATTAAAGCAGATTGAAGGATTGGAGGGGAGGAAACAACATGGCTGTAGAGATACTAGCCATTCAATCACCAACTAGCTGAGCCATCTTTCCAGCCCTAGAAAAGCAACTTTTTAGTGCTAGAATGTGTTCAAAGTCATTGGGCCATGTCTGACAGATGTCTGACTGTCTCTCTGTAGGTCATGGCATTGTGCACAGGTGCCAGTGCAGGAAACCCTTGTTCCCCCACTCATGGACACCCCCACCCCACCCCTACCCCCTGCAGCAGCTTCTGCAGGATTTCATCTCATTGTGGAACAATTTATAACTGGGTTATAGGGTATATTGACCCTGTCTTACCACCAAAAGTACTTTGTTTTGATTCATACACCAATGTTCCTTAAAAGTAGAACTGTCACACAACTTAAGATCTCCACCTAAGTCTTTCAAAGATTGCTGGGACAGAGAGATGGACATGGTCAACATCACGTAGATGTAATTATCTCCATTATCCAGGTAAAGCAAAAATAGTTGATCTTGTCAATTAACGTTTTAAATGGTGGTTCCCAATATCTTCCATTTTGGAAAAAAATCTCTGTGGGAGGTCCCTTAGACTGGAATAAAATCATTTGTGACATTATTATAGTTACATCAATATTACTAATCAGCTTAATAACACAGAGACAATATTTCTTAGGGAAAACACTTTAGCATGTTTGAAACCTCCTTAATTACCCAGTGGGAGACTCTTGATGTTCTGACCGACACCCACAGACAATCCACTTCCTCAGTGAAATTAGCACCGCTTGAAGCTGTGGCTCCTTGCTTAAAATTGCTAAAAACACCCTTTTTGTCATCCATTCTCATTTGATTTTTCCATTTTGTTAGAAGACTTTTACAGTATAAGCAATCAGAAATCTGTTCCTGTGTTTCTTTTACTTTTTCTTGTGTGCGTGTGGTCAGCTTATATTGCTGGGTTTGTCAGTTTCATCTGATGTGTCTTTATCTACTAGTGGTGTTAATTACTCCATAACTGTCTGTACCAAGCTATTTCCTCCTGCTCTTAGGTTCCATTTCCCTTCTTGAGAAGTCCATTTCTTTGTTTTTACATGGCTCTTCTTACATAACTTCTCATCTTTCTATATGGGTATTTTCATTTTAGTCTATGCTGTAAGACAAGGTTCACATACTTCTATTTACACACAACCCTCTGTTTCTGATAACTTCGTGCTCTCCTCCTTTTGGTTTTTTCAGGTAGCCAGCATAAGGCCCTGACATTTACAGTGATATAGTTTCTAGAACTATGACCTTCAGACTTCTGAGGTAATGTGAATCTTTTATTCAATTTCATTAAAATGCCTCAACACAGTTTCTATAAGATCTTATCCAATATCTGACCTATATAGCTGGATTCATAATATTGGGTTGCATGTGTTTGTCTATTAAAAATTTAAAAAACAGCCATACTTATGTCCATAATTCCTGCTTATTTTATTGTCATATAAGCTCCTAAGCATTATACTCATAAAATGACAGCTTATAGGAAGGAAATGAAATGTGAAGTCAAAAAGCCAGAGCCAAATTCTATCACATCATGTAGGTAACTTTTTCAGCCTTGTCCAAGTTCATGTCTTCATGTTGAAAAAGAGACTAACATAAGATTAAATGGCATTATGAGAGAAGTGAATAAACTTCTTTTGTTTACAGTTATATCCAAGGGAATTTCATCTGGCATTAGAAAAGTCTGTTAAAATGCTTTAGGAAAATGTTTAATGTGTATTCAAGAGCACCTGCATAACACCTCTTTAGCTCTGTTGGAGTTTGTAATGCTCTTTGCAGTAAGTCTTCATGCATGTAGGGACTAGGTTCCGCAACTGTTGTCAATTCATGTGTGCAGCAGCCATGCAGCAGAGAGCATGTCATGGCACTCCTCTCCATCCTCCACTTATTACATTCTTTATTTACTCTCTGCTGAACCTTGAGTTGGTGGGGTTGATGTAGATGTTCCATTTATGGCTGAACAATGACACTTGCCTTCTTCAGTCCTTTGAACAACTAGAGTCTCTGCAATAAAAAGATTCTCTGACCAAGGTTGACAAAAGCACAGGGAAGTATCATTTTATTTCTCCTTCCAACTTTCAATCTTTACCTGCTGTTTAATTCCTAGCATCTTTCATGGTTTTTTAAATTGTGAAGCTGCTTTTACCACTTTCATAGTGATTGTAAAAAAAAAAGTGGTTAAATCACACAGTGGCTCACGTAAAATGCTTCTATTTCTTTATATAGTAGGTTAGAAGTAGGTAGTTGGTATGAGATAGGTATCTACTCTTTTCCACTTGGCTCTCTGGGAGTCTCTCACCTCAACACTCCCCTCTTTCTTACAGTGACAGCTACTGTGCAGGTAGCAGATCGAAGTCCACATTACATCTAACTTTCAAGAGGAAGAAAAAGCTGAGATGAAGTTGTTAGCTTTGTTGTTGAAAGGAATGCTACCACAGAGAAGTGAGGATAAGGACTGGTTCTGTTGGCTGTTGCTTTCTACAGTGTAGGATTCATTCTTGAAGAATACATGTGGCTCGTGTGTGTGTGTTTTTTTTTAAGTTTATGCTGGGCTAACCATGTGCTCCTTGAATTTCTTAGTCACTCACATACATGTTTTCTCCATGAAAATTGTATGTTGAGAACAATAGAAAGACTACAGCTTTACTTCTGTACAATAATCTCTCCTTACTCTTTAAGAAAAATAAATATGGCTTTCTTTCTAGAATTATTGAGACAAAACTCAAAAATCTTTCAGAAAAATGGTTTAGGTTTAAGCTCTCTCATCAGAGCGGTATTGCAACATTTGTGTCAGTATGCAGTACCCCAAGGTAACACCAATACAAGTTTTACAAGGAAGAGAAATCACCTGACAGTAATGAAATCATGTTCTTCCAGAACAAACAGTATAAAGCCCTAGATACAGACAGGAAGAACATGGTGCAGCGTACATTCTTTTTTATGCTCTGGGGAAGCACCGTCCAGCATGTACTATTGGAGTCCATATGCGGGGTGTTTTTTGCACCTGGGCTTGGGGTTGTGCTGATGATTATAGGTGGGAAAGTCTGGACAATAGACTAATGCAGGATACTGGCCAGGAGTTCTGAGGGACTGAGGCTGATGGTTAAAGATGCCAGAGGAAGGGTGAGGTACCATGGAGAAAGGGGGTTGTGGGGAGGGCACAGAAAAGTGGTAAGCAAATGCAGAGTCATGGGGAGGCTGTTGGGGAAGAGAAGCCGAAGGAGAGTGGGATAAACAATCTGAATAGCAGGAAAGTGGTGGGAACATTTGGCACACTTGGAAGGATGAAACTGGAGTGAGAAGGCAGTGAAGAGATTGTGCAAATCAGGGAAGAATGTGATGACTTAGATGCCCCAAATCTAACTCTTGGATATCTAAAACCCTATTCTAGCTACAAAAACAACTAGCATATAGACTCCTTGGCTTCCTAGCTCAAATAACTACATGCTGCATGGTGCTTCCCAAAAAAGAAGTTGGATGTTGCAGTTTGAGCGACATTATCTGCTTCATTCCATGTCTTGTCCACACTATAGAATAACCTCAGGCTGTGTCTACCAACCACCTTGTCATGGAATGTTGTCTTAGATGCATCTCCATCAACCATGGCTGTTCTGAGGAACTTTAAATATCCCAGTCTTGTTCTTACCTGCAATGAGAGAATGGATTACAAATCAGTATTTAAAAAAAAAAAACACTAAGTTCTCATTGATAAGGATATTGCATTCCCAGTAAGACCTAATAGTACCCAGGTTAGGTTAATGCATAGACTACCCTATTGAGATAAGAACAGCAATTTATTAAAAAAAAACACAAAAGAATACATTCCAAAAAGACATGGCTAATTGTGGTATAGCAGAATATTCTGGAAATGCAATCATTGACAAGCATTCTTTGCCACTGAAATACATTTTGTAGTACACACAGTATTTTCATTATGTGTACATAATGAATCTCACATACATGCATGGTATCAGCTGCCTCTGCACACCCTCCACCAACCTGTTCTATCTTCTAGCTCCACCAGCCTTCTATCAAGATGCATCATGCTTCTTACTGACTCAGACATATTCCGACCTGCTCTTTCTTCTGCCTAGGTTCTCCTCACTTTTAATCAAGGTAAAATTGACTTAAAGTTTTCTTTAAGAGTATCTTCACCTACTATTGCTTTATAAAAAATTTCAGGCTTCCTTAAATGAATACACTACACTGAGGTCTATAGCACAATGTATTTAGCTACTGGTAGTATATATAGGACTTGGGTAAATGATAAAGTCCAAGAAAATCTGGAGTTTTTAACATAGGTGGATATAGTTAAGTCAGTGTTTGCTGACTCAAAAAAGGACTCTATCAATAAGGTGTTATTTTGAACACCATTCAAAATTCTGTGTTACGAGGCAATGACCAATGACTTGGCTTTCAAAAGGGAGAACTCCTTGGTGCAATACTAATTTCATATAAACTGTACTAATTATTTTAATCCATGGCAAAGTAATATTCTGAAACTCTCTCTTACACTCTGAGAGATTGGCACTTTTGCTAGACCTCACAGCCAATGTTGATAATACATTTTGAAGTCACTTAAGATGTAGGGCTGCTAGCCTATTTATTGTATATTCAAACTTTAAGTTGCTTTTAAGAGACTAATGGAAAACTCAACTTAATTGCCTTGGATTCCCATGTAATCAACTTTTATGACCTAAAATAATGCATAGCTGTCCTCTTAAGTTATGCCCCTTCCATGTCCCTGACCCAGAGTAATATATATGTACTATTTGGTTTTTTTTAAAAGCAAATACAGAAGTTGAAAGCAACTTCCAAAAATCTACCACAAAGGTTAGAAGTTATAGTTATAGTTATGAGTTGATAAACAATGTTGTTTGTTAGCTGGTGAAATCCCTTGTAAAACTATTAAGGATTTCAGTAAAGTATCCCATTCCTTCCCCATGTGACACTACCTATACTGTTCACACCCCTTCCAGATAGACATCACTCACACTTTTAGACACACAGCTCATACAATGGACATTTATAGGGATAGACACACAGAGAAATAGGGACAAACATTCACAAGACAGCCTTCAGTCAGGCACAGATTCAGACTGATGGAACAGAGGATGGGAGATACAGGGAGCATGAAGTAGAAATTCAAATCTGGACTCATTCTTGGTTTAAACAACCCCAAGGGGAAAGTGCTGTGGTTTCTTTCCTTAAGAGGCACCAGTGTGTTATTGGTGACTTGCACTTAATCACCAATGCATTGCAATCTATGAGTTAACTTACTATAATAAGGAGATAATATCAACTCCTATTAAAGGTAGTCTTGGGAATAGGGCGATTCAAGAAAGCCCATTGTATTCATTCCTTTTATATTATGATAAAACACTCTGACCAGTAACAGCTCAAGTTCCAGATGGTTAGTCTACCATGGTGAGGGAGGCGTTGTCAGGTGGTTGGGAAAGGAAGCTGACTGATCACATCTTAACTCCATACTACTTCAAGGAGGAAGTAGAGCAAGGCTGTCTGGCCTTAAAGCCCAACCACAGTGACATACTCCTCCATCAATGCTGCACCTCCTACAGGTTCCACAACACCCCCAAACACTGCGACACATGTGAATCTATTGAGGACATTTTTCATTCAAATCACAACAGTGAGCAGATGTAAATAGAGTGCTACCATTGTTCAAAATTATTGTCAATTCACTGTGTGAGATGTTATAAAGAACTCCCTCACTGAGCCTCGTGTCCTCACCTGCATACCTTTCAGGAAGGTTCTGCTCTACAGTGCACAGTACCCTCTACCATGTTCACGGCTCCATCTCTGTGCCATGTATTGGAGAAACAGTTCACTTAGGCCTTCACTGCAGAGTCACAGGGTATGCATCACATTGAAAGCTTGGTAAGTCTTAAGTAAAGAAGGTTCCTCAATTTAAAGAATAATACTAATAGTTTTAGTATTAACTACTGTATCCAATAACTTGTATATCTTCTTGCCCTAAAATAGTCTGACATAAGGTATGCTATCTACTGCTGGTTGACTACAGGTCCTGTGTCACATAGTCCTCTCTCTGGAACCCAAGCCAGCAAAGAGTTTTGACTGTTTTCCCAGATCAGTCTTCTAGCCTCAGGATAACCCAGAACTTTGGAATTCAGGCTGATAACTTATTGATCACAACTAGGCATATTGCCCCAACCAACCAAAAGTGCTAAGGAAGCACCATCCTATTCCACATTCCTGGAAGGTAGGCAGTCACAAATAGCACTAGTAGCCTTCTTCAGTACTGACCTCTGATGTCCACTGCCATCTGGCTTTAAAAATAAGGATTGATATAATTACTCCTCAAGAATGGTTAGCCGCTTTATGAAAGGGGCATGCTCATACAAACTCAGAAAGGAGAACTGGAAGGCTAATCGTTGTTTAGCGTTTGTAGTAGGTGTTAGAAAATTTCCTTTCAGAAGATTGTATGAAAACAATGTCTTTTCACTTAAGGTCTCCAATAGAATTCCCACAACAGATAAAAATCATTTTCTAACCAGTTGATCGTTGCTTCTTTCTGATAATAATGTTTCCATGCAACAGAAATAAATGGGGTAGCTTCTTTTTCAGCTTTTTAGATAAGGTATACCATAAATGTCCATTTAGAATGTCTCCTGCCCAGTGTATATCATAAATCATAACATAACAACAATGAAGTTGACACAGAATCCAGCTAAACAGAAGAAATGAAATCTATTCTTAAATACAATTTCTGGAAAACCTATTGAGTATAATTTGCAATGCTTTTGCATCTTGTTTGCTAGCTGGTTGAACTGTGTTACAGAGTGGTACAACACAAAATATTATCACCTAAGACTAAGCACAATAAGGTACTTGTTATTAGTCATTCTAGAGTCATAGGCAGAGTTTCTCTGAGAAGTGCAGATTAAGTTCATGTCATTCTCTCAGCCACCTCCAAGAGCTTGTCTAATTCTTCCATCTGTCTTTCCTTTATGCAAACACAATCCAGTTACCTAATATACATAAACTGCTCTGAGCAGTGCTTGGCACATAGTGGTCATTAAGTGTTGGTTGTTATCACTACTTCATGGTTTACAAATGCTTTATACATTACATGTCCTGGAGAGATTATGAAGTATGATTTGCCTTAGTTGTTCAACCTAGTCATCCCTGGTGTGAGAAAGCTTGCTACCCAAGGTATTTTTCTTATTTAGGACAGAAAAGGTAAATGACTTCGCAAGTGACCAAAGTAATCAAAAACTATACATGAACATCTACATAAGTGTCCCCAGACTATTATCTGTACCAGTACATTTCATGAACTAATTAAAAGAGAATGTGACAGTTGTACCACAGAGGTGGACTGAGTAAATAGCTCTCTCAACACTGCATTGCCCCCACTCAGATAAATTCAACCCAACACCTTTAAAGTATTTCAGTATATATTTTATTTTTATAAAATGAATCTGATTTGCTCTATGGTCTTTGGTTTCTCATATGGCATTCATGCATCACTCATTCCATTCACTTAAAGCATCCTCTTCATGTCCAGGTCCGTCTGTTGGTGACTGGTCAAGGGAGGTTGAATCTTTGTACCTCATAGAAGAACTCATATCGGAGTACTTCTCAGTCGTCGAGGCTTTCGCCCCCCAGAAGGATTTCACTGCCGCCCTGGCAGAAGATACAAAAACAGAAAAAAGTCCAAAATAAAAAAACAGAACCCAAACCAAATGAGCTTTGTGTTTACATTTCCATTGTAGAGAAGTGCCTTTTATTCACAGTTCGGTTCCACTTGGAATAGGCTACCTCCACTGTGACTGATGAACTGTCAGATTTGTCAGGTATAATACACATATAATCATTTTTAAGTGAATTGGGAGGTTACAATAACCAAGTTTTAAAGCAGGGAGAACTACTATGGTTAAGCAGCAAAAGTATTACTTTTTTAAGCAACTGCCTTGTAAAATTGTAAAATGCTCATATGAAAGCTCTCCCGTGGCTGGGAATAAGTCATGCTGTTGTTTTTAAAGTATCCATTTACAAGATGGGTTAGCTTGAAAGAACTTCGTATCAAGACATAGAGGAGATACTGTGGGGCAATGGTGTGAGCTTCACTGCAGATGTGTGGGGGTTGAGGAGGATGTCAATCAGAGGTGACAGTGCACACCAGCCATTCACTTACCAATTAATGATGATGAAGATCAGTACGAAGATCACAAATATGCAGATAATGACTCCTACGGTCAGCACGAATACTAAGACAGCGTCGGTGTCTGGTCTGCTTGACCTTCTCGTCTGCAATTCTATAAGCAGAGAAACACCCAGTGAGAGCTGCTAGTAGAAACAAGTGTGGACGGCTATGTCACTGGACCATTTCTGTAAACATTATTTTTTAATTCACTTCTGTGAGATAAATCAAAGGGTAACAGCTGGCAATGGGGTAGGGGTATACTTAGTTTCCTAACAACTGGGAGAGAACTGTCTCAAACTTCCTACTATGACTATGTTTCTTGCACTTCTCTCAGATTTCAGCTTGCCTATTCATTTTCCAGGTGACTTATTTTGGTAAGCTGAAGTTTTTAATTTTGATTCAGTCTGACTTATTCAATGTTACTTTTTATGGTCATTCTAAGTCATATCCAAGAAACCTTTGACTATTACTAAATCATGCAGATTTATCCTATTTACTCCTTAAAGCTCAAAGACTTAAATATTATGCTTAGAATTATGATATACCTGTGATTTTTTTATAAGACTGGGGTTGACACTTATTGTTCACCACATAATATTCACAGACTACTACTAAGTCAGACAGCAAATAAGGCTGTCAGGGAGGCAGAGCTGTTCTGCACTGTGTGTATCTCTGGTGAAGAGACAGCTTATATCAGTGATGTATTTTGTGAATGTGATAGCTTCCAATGTGTCTTTTCTTCCCCTAACTATAAAACCACACAAAAATAATCCATACAGAAAAGGGCAATATGACTAAATACTGGATTATACAGTTAGTGAAACAGGGACCAGAGAGGTCTAATTATTTGTATAAACTATGACTTTGACTATTTTCACATTTTAAGTTTAGTATGCACCACTCTGTGAGAAGTGGTCTCCTGCATATTAACCTCCTAGATTTGTTCCTGTCCTCTTAACTCTGTGGATTATCAGACAGTTTTCTCAGTATTAGTAGATTATAAATGCAAGTTAGTGATCTCCCTTTAAGCAGTCCTACATACAATTGCAAAGGTGCATTTATATTTTATTCCTATATCGTATGATTAAAAAGTAATGATTTCAGATTTGCAGAAGTGTAAGATGTTTAAAACAAGAGAGATAATGTTCAACAATAGGTTCTGAATCAAATGAACTGCAAAATTAATTCGATTTTATTCACTAGGATCTAACATCAACTGAGAGAAGATGGAGAGTAAGGGAGTTGGAGATTCACTCCTGAGAAGGGCGGTCATCTTGCAAGGACCACATGGACCACCTGTGTATCTAATTTTCTTAAGAAGGCAGAATTTCCTCTTAAATGTTTCTAACAAAAATTTTAAGTAATTAAAATGAATGAAAATAGGTTGAATTTTAATACTTAATGTTATCACTACCAAAACAAAGTAGCATCAGCATAAATTTGTTTAATATTCTGTGTGCTGTAAATGATTTTAGAAATGCATTGTGGGGTCCAGTTGAGTCTTGTGAAGGCTCAGGGGGTGTGCATGCTATCTTCTCCGCTTCTGGTAGCCCCAGCCTGGATCTGCTTTCCTGTGGTTACCCCCCACTTTGCCTCACTCCCATCCCTCTTCTTCATTTCCTCCCTCCTCTCTTCTCTTAATTCTTACTCTCTTTCTTCTTCCCTCTCTCCTCCTTCCAAAGTTCTCTTTATGAGGATACCAGTAACAATCTCATCCTAATTAGTAAAAATTTCAATAACCTCTTTTTTAAGTATATCTACAATCTAAGTACTGAGAAGTTATGAGATCAAAACATCTTTTACTGACACATAATTAAAACCCAAAACAAATGCCTAATATATGAAAGTCAATAATTGTGAATGAAAGCATGACAGAGGGTAAAGGGAATTTTTCTCTTCTTCTTCTCTTCTTTTTTAAAGACATGGTTTCTATATATTGTCCCGGCTGCCCTGGAATTTACTGTCTAGTCCAGGCTGGCATGGAACTCACAAAGGTCTGCTTACCTGTCTCTCAAGTGCTGGGATTAAAGGCATATACCACTACATCTGGCAGAATTTTCCATTAGCTACATTTATTCTAAAAATATTTCTGTTGAGATCCAAGATGGCAGCGACCAGCATGCACCATATCTGAGGGACAAAGGATCTGAAACTCTGAAATTGGTGAGTGAAGGTGCTACTGAACCCAGAACAATCTCTCTTCCAGGGAGAAAGGGGACTAACTATGAACTGAGCCCATTTAGATTTGGGTCACCCTCGGACTCCTCCGTGGACTTTTCTTGGGGGCTCATTCCCCAAGCACTTCCCCGTATCTACCTCTCTACTCTCTCTTTGGTGGAGGCAGAGAAGGCAGCCAACAGATTCTGCCACAGACCACAGCGCCGGGGCCCCAGCGCTGATGGCTCCTAGCAAAGAAATCCCGGCTCCAGATCTGGGACAAAGAATACTCAGCCCCCTCCCTCACTCCCCACCACCCAGCACTCCCCCAGGACTGGCCACCATAATCCTTCCCTGGCCTTCAGAGTCTGCCACAGAGCACAGCGTCTGGGACAGCCCACAGTGCTGGTGGACACCAAGACCTGCCGCCCCAGCACCACTGAGCTGACTGTTAGCCTACTCCTGCATTTGCCCCAGCAGGATCAAATCAGAGAATAGAGAACAAGGGGAACCCCTGTGCTTTCCGACTGGTCCTTCTAGCGAGTGAGTGTGCCTTCAAGTGAGTGTTTGCAGAGCCCCAGATCCAGGGACCCTCTACCCAAGCCACCAGACAACAGATCCCTACCATCCACACCCCTATTGTGGGCAAAATAGGGATTCTTGGGACAGTGTTCTCAACACTGAAGCCCCTGCTCTGCAGGTCTACCAGTGAATTCCAGCCAAACAATTCCTGGAACCCCAGACAGATCTGCATACCAGTGGCCTGTAGGCCACGGAGGTAGTCAGGGAATCTGTGCCTGGGCACTGTGTCTGCAAATAGCGCCAGCGACACATTCTTCACTTAGATACAGCTGAAACACCAATGCACACTCTCAAACCAGTGAACCTCTCTCATCTACATGAAAAACATTCCAGAAACCAGAAAAAAGACAGACCTGGTCTGAAGTACAGACTCCAGGAAAAAAAACAGTGAGGGTTAGGCGTAAGAACACACCCAACAAAAATCAGGACGTTATGGCTTCACCAGCAACCCTCCAAATCAATGGACACTCAATTAATTGGAAACACCAGAAAATGACTTTAAAACTATGCTTATTCAGTTATTAGAGGCTAATAAAGAGGAAATGAACAAATCTCTCAGAGAAATAGCCATACAAATAGAGGAACATAAAGAAGAAACGAACAACTCTCTCAAAGAAAGAGCCATACAAGTAGAAGCAAATAAAGAGGAAATGAACAAAGCTCTCAAAGAAATAACCACACAAATGGAGGCAAATAACGAGGAAATGACCAAAGCTCTCAAAGAAATACAGGCAAATACAGCCAAACAAGTAAAGGCACAATTAGCGGCATATGGAGAGGAAATGAACAAAAAAATAGAAGCCATCATTGAAAAGCAGGACTCCACATTCAAACAAATGAAGAAAATGGTGCAAGACATGAAAACAGAATTAGAATGAATAAAGAACACACAAACAGAGAAAACGCTGGAGCTGAAGAATTTAGAGAAAAGATCAAGAACTACAAAGGTAAGCATCACCAACAATATATGAGCTGCAAGAGAGAATCTCAGGTGCTGAAGATACACTTGCAGAAATTGATATGTCTCTCAAAGAAAAAATAAGAAAAGTTCCAAACACAAAACAGCCAAGAAATGAAGGACACCATGAAAAGACAAAATCAAAGAATAACAGGTGTATATGAAAAAGAAGATACCAGACTCCAAGGTCTGGAAAATATTTTCAAGAAAATCATAGAAGAAAATTTTCCCAACTTAAAGAAAGAGATGTCCATAAACATACAAGAGGCCTGCAGAATAGACTAAACCAGAAAAGAAACTCCTCACGTCATATCATATTCTAAACACTAAACCTACAGAAAAAATATTAAAAGCAGCAAGAGAAAAAGGCCAAGTAACATATAAAGGTAGACCTATCAGACCTATCAGAATCACACCTGATTTTTCAACAGAGACTACGAAAGCCAGAAGGGCCTGGGCAGATGTCATGCTAACTTGAAGGGACCACAGATGCCAGCCCAGACTACTATACCCAGCAAAGCTTTCAATCAACATAGATGGAGAAATCAAATATTCCATGACAAAACCAAATTTAAACAATATGTACACAGCAACCCAGCCCTACAGAACATAATAGAAGGAAAATTCCAACCCAATGAAAACAACTACATCCAAGAAAACATAGGATATAGATAACTACACAACAAAAAATCAAAAGAATACAAGCAACGAAACACAGTAACACCACCAACCCCACATAAAAATAAATCAACATTTGTTGGTCACCATTATCTATCAACATCAATGGACTCAACTCTCCAATAAAAAGACACAGACTAACAGAACGGTTGGGCAAATATGATCCAACATTCTGTTGCATCCAAGAAACACACCTCTGCAACAAAGATAAATACTACCTCAGAGTAAAGGGCTGGAAAATGTTTTTCAAACAAATGGACCTAGAAAACAAGTTGGGGTAGCTATCCTAATATCTAGTGAAATAGACTTTCAACCAAAAATAATCAAAAAGATGAGGAGGGACACTTTATTTTCATCAAAGGAAAATTCCACCAGGAAGACATCACAATTTTGAAGATCTATGCCCCAAACACAAGACCACGTACATTTATAAATGAAACATTATTAAAACTTAAATTACACATTGATCCCAATACCTTAACAGTGGGAGACTTCAACACCCTACTCTCACCAAAGGACAGATCATCTAGACAGAAGCCAAATAGGGAAATAAAGGCACTTACAGAGGCCCTAAATCAAATGGACCTAATAGATGTCTACAGAACTTTTCACCTAAACTCAAAAGAGTATACCTTCTTTTCAGCACCTCATGGAACCTTCTACAAAATAAACCATAGAGTTGGTCACAAAGAAAGCCTCAAGAGATACAAGAAGATTGAAATAATCCCATATTCTATCTGACCACCATGGACTAAAGCTGGACCTCAACAACAATGGAAATAGCAAAAAGCCTACACGCATACTGAAAATGAACAACTTGCTACTCAATGACAGCTGGGTTAAGGAAGAAATAGAGAAAGAAATTAAAGACTTCTGAGAATTCAATGAAAGTGAAGGTACAACATACCCAAATTTATGGGACACAATGAAATCAGTGCTTACAGGAAAATTCATACACTAAGTGCCTTCAAGAACAAATTTGTAACATCTCATATAAGCAACTTAATGGCCCAACTGAATGTCCCAGGAAAAAAGAAGCAGATACACCCAAAATGAGTAGATGGCTGGAAATAATCAAACTCAGGGCTGAAATCAATAAATTAGAATCATATAAAACCATTAAAAGAATCAATGAAACCAAGAGCTGGTTCTTTGAGAAAATCAACAAGATAGACAAACCCTTAGCCAAACTAAATAAAAGGCAGGGAGAAACTATCTAAATCAGCAAAATCAGAAATGAAAAGGGGGACATAACTACAGACACTGAGGAAATCCAAACAATCATTAGGTCGTACTACAAACACCTATATGGCACAAAATTTGAAAATCTAAAAGAAATGGACAATTTTCTTGATAGATTCTATCTACCAAAATTAAGCCAAGATCAGGTAGAAAGATTGAATAATCCTATATCTCCCAAAGAAATAGAAGCAGTCATCAAAAGGCTCCCTTCCAAAAATGCACTGAGCCAGACGGTTTCAGATCAGAATTCTAGCAGACCTTCAAAGAAGTGCTTACTCCAATTCTCTTCAAACTATTCCACAAAACAGAAACAGAAGGAACATTACCAAACTTATTGTAGGAAGCCACAGTCACCTTGATACCTAAACCACACAAAGATCCAACAAAAAAAAGAACTTCAGACCTATCTCTCTTATGAACATTGATGCAAAAATACTCAATAAAATACTTGTAAACTGAATCCAAGAACACATAAAAGATATCATCCACCATGACCAAGTAGGCTTCATCCAAGGCATGCAAGGGTGGTTCAGTATATGGAAATCTATCAATGTGATCCACCATATAAACAAACTGAAGGGAAAAAAAAACACATGATCATCTTTTTAGATGCCAAAAAAGCATTTCACAAAATCTAATACCCATTCATGTTTAAAGTCTATGAGGGGTCAGGGATACAAGGCACATACCAAAACATAGTAAAGGCAATATACAGCAAGCCTATAGCCAACATCAAATTCAATGGAGAGAGACTTAAATCATTCTCAGTGAAATCAGGGACAGGCAAGGCTGTCCATTGTCTCCATATCTCTTCAACATAGTACTTGAAATCCTAGCTAGAGCAACAAGGCAACTAAAGGAAATGAAGGGGATACAAACAGGAAGGAAGAGGTCAAAGTTTCACTATTCTCAGATGATATGAAAGTATATATGAGCAACTCCAAAAATTCAACCAGAGAACTCTTCAGCTGATAAACACCTTCACCAAAGTGGTTGGATACAAAATTAACTCAAAAAAAAAAAAAAAATCAGAAGCCTTCCTGTATACCAAAGACAAAAGGGCCGAGAAAGAAATTACGGAAACAACACCCTTCACAATAGCCACTAATAACATAAAGTATCTTAGTGTGACTCTAACCAAGCATGTGAAAGACCTGCTTGAAAAAACCCTCAAGGCTCCAAAGAAGGAAACTGAAGAAGATATCAGAAGATGGAAAGATCTCCCGTGCTCATGGATCGGTCGGATTAACATAGGGAAAATGTCCATTCTGCCAAAGCAATCTACAGATTCAATGCAATTCCTATCAAAATACCAACACAATTCTATACAGATCTTGAAAGAAAAATTCTCAACTTCATATGGAGAAACAAAAAACCCAGAATTGTTAAAACGATCCTGTACAACAACAGATCATCTGGAGGTATCCTCATCCCTGATTTCAAGCTGTACTACAGAGCAATAGTAATAAAAACTGTATTGTATTGGCATATAAACAGAATGGTAGAGCAATGGAACCAAATAGAAGACCCAGAAATAAACCCACACACCTATGGATACTTGATTTTTGACAAAGAAGCCAATGGAGAAAAGACAGCATCTTAAACAAATGGTGCTAGTCCAACTGTATGTCTACATGCAGAAAAATGCAAATAAATCCATATTTATCAGCCTGCACAAAACTAAAGTTCAAGTGGGTCAAAGACCTCAACATAAAACCAGGCACATTAAATCGGTAGAAGAAAAGTGGGGAAGAGCCTAGAACTCATTGGCATAGGAGACAACTTCCTGAACAGAACACCAACAGCAAAGTCTCTAAGAGCAACAATCAATAAATGGACCTCATGAAACTGAAAAGCTGCTATAAAGCAAGAGACATTGTCATCAGAATAAAATAACAGCCTACAGACTGGGAAAGAATTTTCACCAACCCTTTATCTGGCTGATATCAAGAACTAAAAAAGTTAAAAAGCAACAAATCAAGTTTCCAATTAAAAAATGGGGTACAGAGCTAAACAGAGAATTCTCTGTAGAGGAATATTAAATGGCAGAGAAACACATAAAGAAATGCTCAATGTCCTTAGCCATCAGGGAAATGCAAATAAAAACAACCCTGAGATTTCACCTGACACCCACCAGAATGGCTAAGATCACAAACTCAAGTGACAACAAATGCTGGAGAGGATGTGGAGAAAGGACAACCCTCCTCCATTCTTGGTCGGAATGCAAAATTGTACAACCACTTTGAAAATCAATCTGGCACTTTCTCAGACAATTAGGGATAGTGCTTCCTCAGGATCCAGCTATACCACTCCTGGGCATATATCCAAAAGATAATCAAGTATACAACAAGGACATTTGCTCAACCATGTTTGTAGCAGCTTTATTTGTAATAGCCAGAAACTGGAAACAATCCTGATGTCCGTAAACAGAGGAATGGATTCAGAAATTGTGGTACATTTACACAATGGAATACTACTCAGCAATTAAAAACAAGGAAATCATGAAATTTGCAGGCAAATAGTGGGATCTAAAAAAGGTCATCGTGAGTGAGGTATCCCAGACGCAGAAAGACACACACGGTATACACTCACTTATAAGTGGATACTAGACCTATAAGATAGGATAAACATAAAAAAAATCTGTACACTTAAAGAAGATAAACAAGAAAGAGAACCCTCACTTAGAAAGACAAATGGGATGGAAAATAGGAGAAAACAAGTAATAGGTCAGGAGCCTATCGCAGAGGGCCTCTGAAAGACTCTACCTAGCAGTGTATCAAAACAGATGCTGAGACTCATAACCAAACCTTGGGCAGAGTTCAGGGAATCATATGAAGTTAGGGGGAGTTTGTATGACCTGGAGAGGACAGGAGCTCCACAAGGACCAATATATCTGTGCACAGGGGTCTTTTCCGAGACTGATACTCCAACCAAGGACCATTCACGGATATAACCTAGAACCCCTGCTTGGATGTAGTCCATGGAACCTCTGTGTCCAAGTAGGGCCCTTGTAAGAGGAACAGGGACTGTTTCTGACATAAACTCAATGGCTGTCTCTTTGACTTCCCCACTCTGAGGGAGGGGCAGCCTTGCTAGGCCACCTAGGAGGACATTGCAGCCAGCCTGAAGATACCTGATAAGCTAGGGTCAATGGAAGGGGAGGAGGACCTCCCCTATCAGTGGACTTAGAGAGGGGCAGGGAGGAGATAAGCAAGTAAGGGTGGGATTGGGAGGCAGTGAGGGAGAGGCCTACAGCTGGGATACAAAGTAAATAAACTGTAACTAATATAAAAAATAAAAATTGAATTAAAAAGGAAAGAAAATATTTTTATTACATATTTGATTCATTCCAATACTGTAGGGGATGGATATTTATTACAAAAGCATTTATTTGATGTCTGAACAACCAGAAAGCTCTGTTGCATGGGTGTGCCAATTGTCATTTTCCAAGAAACTAATAGGTAGTGAAGTCTTCTGAAGTCATTTTGGTTTTTAAGTGTGCATGATATAAATGGCAGAACTACGTCACCATCCCTGGGCTGCTACAAGAAAGAAAAGTCAACATTGTCTGATTAAAGGACAAGGATTGGGGGTCTTTACTCTAACTCTTAGTTTACACATCAGCAGACAACTGGTTCTTTCTACCAAAAGGTCCATATTAGGGGCCAGGCAATGAGGACCAAATCTACAATGATACAGATACCCACAGCATCATAGATATGGCAAGCTGAGAATGTTTAATAAAGTTTGATGGTCCTCCAGTTGTCCAGTCTTAATAGTTACTTGCTACTGAAATTATCTTTTTGATGGTGTCTCAATATAATGGTTATTACCTTTTACCTTGAAAATATTTTGCAAGTTGCAAACTAAAAACACATCAAGATATTTTAACTAGTAAACATTTAGTTTTAAAACCTTTCCAAAACCCTTTGTAGCTTATTTTCATTTCAATAAGGCACTTCATGGCATGGTACTCCATATTGTAAGAAATAGCTTCAAGAAATGCACAGAATCCCTTGAAATTACCTATCACTTTTAGAAAGTTACATATAAAGACATGTCTCTGAGAATAAGAGCTCTAGGATCTTTAATGATATAATGGTTAATTTGGTTGTCATCTTGACCACATCTTGAACCCAAGAAGATGGGCACACCTGTGAGGAATTTTTCTTGATTAGATCATTTGAGGTGGAAAGTCTCATCTGAAATCTAGGCCACACTTTCTGGTGGCAGCTCACATAAAACAACATGGAAGAAGGAAGGTTTTGCTTTTTGCCTGCTGCTAAGGCATGTCTTTGCTGGTAGTAGCCCATGGTAGCTCAGTATCCAAGTGGGTTCCCTAGTAAGGGGAACAGGGACTATTTCTGACATGAACTCAATGGCTGGATCTTTGACATCCCCCCACCCCGAGGATGGAGCAGCCTTGCTAGGCCACAGAGGAGGACTTTGCAGCCAGTCCTGAAGATACCTGATAAGCTAGGGTCAGATGGAAGGGGAGGAGGGCCTCCCCTATCAGTGGACTTGGAAAGGGGCAGGGAGGAGAGGAGAAAGGGAGGGCAGGATTGGGAGGGCATGAGGGAGGAGGCTACAGCTGGGACACAAAGTTAATAAACTGTAACTAATAATAAAAAATAAAAATTTAATTTAAAAAGTACCTACTTCTTTGAGACTCCAATGTAGTTGGAAGATTAGCTGAGAGCATTCAACCTCATAGATCGAATAACTACTGGATTCTTGGCTTTCCAGAGAGGGACCGCTATTTTGGGTTATCTGAACCACAGCCTGTAAACCACTCTAATAAATCACCCCTTTAATATTCAATTATTTTTCTCTAGATAATCCTAACACAAGTGAGTTCTCAAAGGACCTTGTGACAAGATACTCCTACCAACAAAGATATCAAAATTAAAGATAGTTAAGATCTACTAAACCAAAGGAAATTGTTACCTACACTGAGTGAATATGGACATATATTTGACTTCACTGGGAAACAATTTCTAATGTGTAAACTCATGTTCAAGGCTAAATCAAGCACTTTAATATTGAATTATCAAAATTATAATTCAAAGGCCGGCATGATTACACATACCTTTTTATACCATCACTCAGGAAGTAAAGACAGACAGATGAGTTCAAGGCCAGTTTTGTCTATATAGTGTTTCAGGACAGCCAGAGATACCTAGAGAGACCCTATGTAAACACACACACACACACACACACACACACACACACACACACAAACACATACACAAAGCAAGAGAGACACTTCAAATGGATAACTTTTAAAGAGAAATACTCTGATTTAATAAGTCTTAATTATATTTTTCTATAATAATGCATGATCATTATTTGTCTATCTTCACTTTCATAATAGAAATCAATGCACCAATGCATTTCAAGTTGAAGTTTTTTTTTTTAAGGTCAACTCTTTTTTGTTTGTTTGTTTAAATATTCACTTATTCATGTATATGGATGTTTCGTTTGCATGTATGCCTGCACACCAGAAGAGGGCATCACATCCCATTAAAGACTGTTGCAAGCCACCATGTCACTACTGGGAATTATACTCAGGAGTTAATGGAAGAGCAGCCATTGCCTTTAGCCACTGAGCCATCTCTAGCCCCAGGACTGGCTTTTAAAGAAACAGCTCTATCTGGTAATTCATGTGCGAGTCCAATAGAGATCTACTGGATCAGAAACTCTGCAGTGAGGCAGGTAGAAATCTGTGTTTTAAAAAGTCCTTCAGGTCATTTTGATGTTCCTGAAAGTAAGTTTTGAGATATAGGAAAACCATAAAGGCTACTGGATACTTACCACTTGTTGTATAGACTGTGAACTTAACAGTTGCTATTAATTCATTGTTTTCCAGGGTGTCACACTCAAAAGCCATAGGACGTTGTTCTCTTTTTACTTCCAGAACTGCTGTGTCATTTGCAAGTATAACAGGTTGCTATTAAGGAAAAAAGTATGAATGGTCTTGACTGGTTTCACTGATTGCAAATGGAGACAGTGAAAGACAAGCAGGGCTTGCTGGATCACTGGCAAATACAATAGGTTGATAATGTAAGGAAGCATTCCTCTTAACCAAAGGTCCTCCTTTAGCATAGTATGTAATTATTATACCTACATGATTTAGAAGCAGATAATCTAGACTTCAAATCTCAACCTTGTTGACTATGGACAGAACTATCTGTGCTGGCTAATTTTTGTCAGCTTGACACAAGGTAGGGTCATCTGGTAAGTTCCTATACCGGGATTCCACAGTGATGAACTGTCACTTGAAACTGCAAGCTTCAATAAACATTTCCTCCCCAAGTTGGTTTTGATCAGCATTTTATCACAGCAACAGAAATGCAAACCAATACGCTTTCTGTACCTCAATTACTTACCTGATTTACCTGTAAAATGGCACATTGCTTGTTAGGCTTATAGGGCTGTTAAATGTCTTTTTTTTTTCATTTTTATTTTATATTAATCACAGGTTATGTACTTTGTATCCCAGCCGTAGCCCCGTCTCGCATTTCCTCCCTATCTCCCCCTTCCCTCCCAAATCTCCTCCCTGCACCTTTCTAAGTCCACTGATAGGGGAGGACCTCCTCCCCTTCCATCTAACTCTAGGTTATCAGGTCTCTTCAGGACTGGCTGCAATGTCCTCTTCTGTGGCCTAGCAAGGCTGCTCCTCCCTCAGGGGATGAAGGGGTTGAAGAGCCAGCCATTGAGTTCATGTCAGAAATAGTCCCTGTTCCCCTTACTAGGTTACCCACTTGGATATTGAGCTACCATTTGCTACATTCAAGCAGGGGTTCTAGGTTATACCCATACATGGTCCTTGGTTGGAGAGACAGTCTCCTAAAAGACCCCTATGCCCTGATATATTTTGTTCTTGCAGAGCTCCTGTCCTCTCCAGGTCATACTAACTCCCCCTTCTTTCATATGATTCCCTGCACTCTGCCAAAGGATTGGTTATGTTTCTTAATATTTGCTTTGATACACTGCTAGGAAGAGTGTTTTCCAGGCCCTCTGTGGCTGGCTCTTGTCCTGCTACTTGTTTACTCCTACATCCAATGTCTGTCCCATTACATGTCTTTTAAGTGAACCTGAATACTCAGTTGCTATCTCACATTTAAACCACCTTTAATCAATGTTATCTATTATTATCATGCCACACCTATATAATCCAGCATGAGTCTTGATTCCAAAACACAATACATCATAAAATGTGTGAATTTAAGTTATGGTTACAGAATACCCTATGACATATATACGTTTAATCTGACAAAATTTGGATTCCAATAATGTAATAAAGTTGCATGATTTTCAGCTCTATTTTTCAAATGCCTTTCTTAAAACATCACAACTTATCAGTCACTAAAAACAGCAGATTATACACAGTCTTTACTTACCTGGTCTGCCTTTAGAATTTTCCATACATATCTGAAACGGTTTTCAGGAGATGTATGAACACATGACAGTCTAGCAGTGTCAAGACTTTCAGAAATAGGTCTACCCCCTGAAAAGGAAGAAAATATAAAAGAATACCACTGGGCAGAAAATTGCTTATCTGGCCGTATTCTTCTTTAATCAACAATTTTAATGATATCAGCCATCAAGGGCCAGATAATATTAACAATATTAAGACACCGAGCATAGTATCCACATACCTCCACAACTATATATATGTATATATAATGTGAGTGTTAGATTGGCTCTGAAAATCCAACTTTCTAATTTCTCCAGTTGAATAAGCAGATCCAAAGTTATAATGGAATCTACTGAAGATTCCTGGGAAGATAACAAAAGGCCATGTTAGAATCCAGGTCTCAAATCATATCTCCCTAATGAGGTAAATAACACTATTTTAAGGAAAGCTTACGCCCTCAGTTGCAGATGTCAATTAAATGCTAAAAACACTGAAGCTTGTAATTGGGAGACTGATTTTTGGGACATCACCAAAAGAAGCAGGTGAGTAGATACCAATGCTCTCCATCTGAATGCAGAAAATGTGGAAAAGGAAAAGGCATTCAACTTAGTGATGTGTTACTTTCATCCTTGGAGAAGTTCAAATGTCAGAAAAGGTGATACAAACAGCTCCAAGGTCCAACTTTAAGGTTTAACAAGTTACAGAAGTGTTTCCAGGGCAGGTTCAAGCAAAGACCCCAAGCCCAGCAAAGCTTCAGCATATCACACAGTCTATACTTCAATAAAATGTAAATCAAAAGCAGAACTACTTAGAGGTTCTAGAGAAAGGGAATTGAATTTTTTTTTATTATTTCTTTTTATCAGTTGATTGTCTCGCTGTACTCAGTAGAGAGTTGAGGTTAAAGATATTTCTCCAATATAAACTGTCCTTCAGCAAGTATGGATTAAACTCACAGCCACAATCAACAGGTCCACGGCACTCTTCCACACGAACAATACACTTGGATTCACCTCCAGGGCATCCATTGGTTAGAATAACTTCTCTGATACCAACACCTTTAGTTAAAGAAAGGCGCACATGTTTAATAAAAAGAACTACAAAGGGGCTTTCTTCCCACTTGGGACTGTATTTTCTTGAGTTACATTTGGTTTTGTTTTGAGAATGTTCTCTTATTTTTAAAAATTAAATTCCTGAATTCACTATGACAACATGTAGAGCTCTTGTAGACTCCCCACTCAAGTTACTTTTAATATTAGTTCAAGAAAGTCTCATAAGATATTTGGTTGCTATTTCCATCAAAAAAAAGATTCTATGTTCACATGCACATTTGAAAATGTTACAATAAAGTTAAAACAACCTCTTTAGAAGTTTTTGAAAGCTTATAGCTTATTTATTTATTAGCTAATAAATGCTAACAAATATAATAAATGATATAAATTTTTTCATTGACTAAAACATAAAAACTTTACATCTCAATATCTTTGAAATCAGAACTTATATAAATTGTGCATGTTTTAAATTGTTACAATTTTTTTCCTTTTTAGAGTACACAAAATATGTTTTCTACAGCCAATAAAATCAAATTTGATATAATACATTGGATTACACAAATTGGTTTTGATCCTGGAACTTTTTAGAGTTGGGGCTGGAGCTTCTGGAAGAAATTCCAAAATCATATTTTACCATAAATGCTGCTTTTAAATAGCTGTGTAGATGAAGTCTCTGTATTAAGTACAGATGGAACCAACTATTAACCACACCACTATTTCTAGCTAGATACTCTTTCTGAAATTGTCATATATATATATATATATATATATATATATATATATATATATATATATATATATATATATATATAAGAAATCAAATGATGTTTTAGCTGATCCTAGAGTATCACTGGTTTCTAATCCCATTCTATGCAACTGGCTAGGCAGAGTCCACCTTTACCTTTATGTCCGTTAGATTCCCCTCTTCAGCCCCTAACAAGGTATTAATCATAAGACATTCCAAGGAAGAATTGAAGATAACAGGTGGCTTACAAACTTAAAATGCAAATTCTGACCAATCTTGAAAAAGTCTGAAATCCTACATTTCTAACAAGTTCCTTGGTGATGCTACACTTTTTGAGGGCTAAGGACGTGGGTCTCTACAAGATCTACAAGATAGGGAGAAAGTTGAAAGATTACCAGCGTTGTTATAAAAACAACTCTACTGCAGAGAATTCTCAAATAGCAGCAACAATAACAAAAGACATAAATTACAACTGAGCACAGGCTGTTATTGATTCCTTTCATTTTGACTGTGACTTCAAAGCTAAAGCTAAACCTTATTTTAAGCTACATTAGAAAAAAGTGCCTGTCAGGAGCTGGGAGTAGGTGTGTTTGGAGAGCAGTAGCCTATTGATATGGAGTTTTAGTTTGGGGTACTGAAAATGTTCTACACAAGATTATGCTGACATAGCATTAGGGCCACAGGAGTGCATACGAGAAAGCGGTTCAATAGTAAGTTTTATGTTATCTATATTTTTAGCACTCACATAAAAAACTGTCAATTTTGTTAATTCTTTTACTAAAACTTCCTGAAAGAAGTCTGATGTAGATGTGTACAGACTAAATTTTATCACAGTCATGTTTGCACACTAGACTCTAGCGGGATAACAGTTTCATTTGTTAATTATCTATTGTCTTGACATCATGCTGATTCCAGGTAATAATTATAGAAGCCAAGGGACTCCCAGTATTATCGAGACCAGCTTCCCTGTGAATCCATCAGAATTTCAAACTCTGAGACCTATCCATGGTCCTCGCTTGTTGGAAACTGCATCAGTCCAACAATCTGCTTTAATGAATTTAGGGTAGATGTTTTAGTGCTCTATATAGCACATATAGCCTGAATTTACATTAAGATAATCTGTTTAAAATTTCTATTCATGGAATGGACAATGTCGTGTTCTTTCACCATTATTCACCACAAAAAGTTAACACCTCTTATCTCCAAATTATGGTGTACAAATTAGAGAAATGGAATATTTGTAATAGTCTATTGCAAATAAGCCTACTTCTTGGCAAATTTGCCAAAATAGTGTAGGAATGCATCTGTTAGATGCACTGAAGATCCATCATCTTTGAACATCTGTGAAGGAAAATTTTAGTGAGGATAGTTTATATGCAAAAAATACCCCAAATCTGAAAATATACCCTTTGATGCAATTACCTAGTGTTGTGCATAAATCGTTATAGGTATAGAAAACAAAGAGACATGAGGAAAGTATAAAAAGTACAGAAATTACAAATAATTGGCATTTTATTTCAGAAATCATGACATGTCATTTCTTTGGCCTATGCTACTTACCACATGTGACTGTGCACATTCCGAATTCTACTTCTTTGACTACTGTTCCATTCTGAACTAAACATAAAGTTATAAAAAAAATTATTTCATCATATGAAAACTTCCATAAGTGACAATCTTACTTGGGAGGTGAAAGGTACAATTAAGTGTCATATGGGCAACAGATATTTTTTTTAATGTTCTATTAAAACCAGAAAAGCACAGTTGCCTTCAATACAGCTATCACCATTCTAAATCAAAAGAACCCTAAACCTTTAAGGACATTCATTAAGTTAGAAATAACTTAAGGTTTGCTTTTGAATATCATATATAACACAGGGCTTTTATTTTTTACTACTTTGCATAGTGAATTAAAATCCAACTGGAAAAGAAAAAACATACACACAATAAGCCTTTGAACTTTAGGAACTATTTTAAAAAGTCTCTATCTTCTATAAAGGAGAAGGTAATTAATAAACTGTAATACAAAACAATTTACATCTCCAAATAAGTCTTCATACTAAGTGTACATCAAAATTATAAATTAAAAATAAACTCCTATGGAGCTAAAAAGAGAACTCTCTGTAGAGGATTGTAGAATGGCAGAAAAACACTTAAAGAAATGCTCAATGTCCTTAGTCATCAGAGAGATGCAAATCAAAACGACCCTGAGATTTCACCTTACACCCACCAGAATGGCTAAGATCAAAAACTCAAATGACAACACATGCTGGAGAGGTTGTGGAGAAAGGGCAACCCTTTTCCATTGCTGGTGGGAATGCAAACTTGTACAACCACTCTGGAAATCAATTTGGCACTTTCTTAGACAATTAGGTATAGTGATTCCTCAAGATCCAGCTATACCACTCTTAGGCATATATCCAAAAGATGCTCAAGTACACAACAAGGACATTTGCTCAACCATGTTTGTAGCAGCTTTATTTGTAATAGCGAGAACCTGGAAACAACCCAGATGTCCCTCAGTCGATGAATGGATACAGAAATTATGGTACTTTTTTTACACAATGGAATACTACTCAGCAATTAAAAAGGAGGAAATCATGAAATTCGCAGGCAAATGGTGGGACCTGGAAACAATCATCCTGAGTGAGGCATCCCCAAAGCAGAAAAAACACTTGGCATATACTCACTTATATAGACCTATAGGATAGGATGGACATGCTGAAATCTATACACCTAGGGAAGATAAGCAAGGAGGAGGACCCAGAGTGGGATGATCAATCCTTGCTTAGATTGACAAATGGGATGGACAATGAATGTAGGAGAAAACAAGCAACAGGACAGGAGCCTACTGCAAAGGGCCTCTGAAAGACTCTAACTAGCAATGTATCAAAGCAGATATTAAGACTCACAACCAAGCCTTCAGCAGAGAACAGGGAGTCGTATGAAGAAAGGGGGAATTAGTGGGACTTGACAAGGACAAGAGCTCCACAAAGACCAAATAGATCAGGGCACACGGGTCTTTTATGAGACTGTTTCTCCAACGAAGGACCATGTATGGATATAACCTAGATCCCCTGCTCGGATGTGGCCCATGGTAGCTCAGTATCCAGCTAGGTATCCCTAGTAAGAGGAACATGGATTATTTCTGTCATGAACTCAATGGCTGGCTCTTCGACCCGCACCTCCCACCCCTGAGGGAGAAGCAGCCTAGCTAGATCCAAAAGAGGACAGTGCAGCCAGTCCTGAAGAGACATGATAAGCTAGGGTCAGATGGAAGGGGGGAAGGTCCTCCCCTATCAGTGGACTTGGAGAGGGTCAGGGAGAAGATGAGGGAGGAATGGGGAGAGTGGGAGGGAATGAGGGAAGGGGCTACGGCTGGGATACAAAGTACATAACCTGTGATTAATATAAAAATAAATAAATTACTTATAAAAAATAAATTCCATTCATTTTGCAGGTTTAAATGGCAGATTTTCTTGTTTCTAACAATGTGTTCCACAATACTTTATTCAGGAGGCTAATTTATAATATATATATATATATATAATTATTTAGGAAGTATAGTCATTTTGGCTCTAAATCACATTTTCTTTTTGCTCTCCTTTTATGACTTGGGAGTTTTGTTTTGGGAACAGGATCTTTGCTCCACAGATTGGCCTTGAACACAGTGATGCTCTTGTCTTGTTTTCTCTAGGAATATAGGTGTGAGCTACCATGACAGGACATTCCCTTTTTTCTTAATCATTCTGACATTTACTATAAGTTCCTATAGTTATAGCATGTAATCGCATTTTCAGAAACACAGATTAAGACTCAAATATCAACAGAAAAAATACACAATGGGATGCTAAAGAAGAATGTTAAAAGGCACTGGATTTTCAAACAGCAAAATCACACAGAAAGCACATCCAACTTGAAGTCCAAAACACAGCTTCTACCACTGATTAGCTGTTTGAATTTGAGTGAGGCAACTCAAATCTACCAGACCTAGTTAACTCCTTGCCAAAACTGCAAAGCCTATCTCACTTGTTATTTGAAACTGAATGAAATTCTATAAATTGCTTAGGTCTGTGTGCCTACTTAATACATGAACCCAATGCAAACATTTTGCAGTTATTAATTTCATACTCTCATTTTCCCCATTTTCAATACTTTAAAACATTGATAATCCCACAGATGCTATTTTCTGTGTTTGCAGGCATCAAATACAGTGCTGTGAATACAGAACAGGCATTTGATATATAGAATTAAGTCAACATTGACTTTGTCAAAAGATTTGAACTATCATGATGATCAATTTAAATTGACATTCTAATAAATTGGCAAGTTTGAATACTTTCAGTTGGTGTATTATGAGGAATAAGCTAAAAACTAGATCCTGGGCATAAAAACCTGTAGTAAAAGAATGACTACTGGACCACTTAAAAGCCATCAGTCAGTCAACTCCATTATTTACTATCTGTGCTACTCTGAAAGTACATCATTCCTTCTTGAATTTCCTCAGAGCAGGAAAAGAAGGACAAGGAGATCGCCCCAAACAATCTCTGAAGATTCTTTCAACTTTAGTGTTTTTGATGCATTGAGTGTCCGCTGGATCAGTCAGTCACTGTTTAAAACTGGAAAACCACAATGGTGGGTTCAATAATACCTATCTGGACTTCCATGTGGCATTTTTCAAGGTTTCCCATTATATAACAAGAGAGCCAATTAAAAAAAAATAGTCTTAACATCAGTTCCTCCATAAGACCCAAAGATGCTAATTAATTGGTTAGTGTCAATGTAAAAGGAATGGTGTGTCAAAGACCGGTGTCTTCCTCAACATTTTATTAATAACTTGTGTAATATGCAGACTGAATCTGGGGTCCTGAAAATATGTCTGGTGATGAATTTATATATGAAAGTGGCAGGGAGGAAGTACAGCCAAATCTAACAAAATGAATCCTCAGATGAAATTAAAGTCCTATGGGTTGAGACCCCAAGTGTCCAAAATTACTGTGTGGCATATCATGAGAAAAGAAAAGGTTAAAAGTCAGCAATGGTCTCAGCAATGAATTCAGGAGGCGAGCATGTGGGAAGGGTTCCTAAAGGCCCTTGCCCCAACAGCATCGCCATTGGCCTGTGAGCAATCATCCCACTGCACAGTGGCTGGGAGTACACATCATCAGGGTGAAACTGGAACCCTGAATCTGTTTCTTTTGGGTTGATATTTCAGAACTTTTATTCTTTCTTAGAATGAAGGGCATACTCTTTACTTCATTTTATTGTACCACTGGGTATTAACCTATGGTCTCATGCTAGGCGACTGTACCCCCAGGCTTGATTCCTTACCCCTACTCCTCATTTTGCTTTTGAGATAGGTTTCATTAAGTTACCCAGGCTGGCCTTGAATTCACTTTATATGCCAAGTTGGCCTTGAATTTACAGTATTCCTGTCTCAGCCTCTGGGACAGAAACCTGTGCCAACAGACTCAACCACAGTTGTACTTTTATAAAGTTGATTTTATAATTCACTATTATGTCTATGGAACCCTTTAATAAGCTTAAGCACACACAGATTATAGAATGTTTATATTTTAAAAGATATATAAGGCACATAAATGAGAAAATAAATTAATTTAACATACTCCAATTTTTCTTTTATCTTAAAACACTGTTATTCCATCATTAGTGATTATTATTCCCAACTCTATTTAAAAAACTAAAATTATCAAATTGAAAACTCATTGGAATTGTCTAAAAGATGAGCAATTATGAAATAAAGCAAAGCTCTGCAGTCATTATCTCTGCCATCTCTGCAGCTCCTCTTCTCTACCTGTTTTACACTGTCTTTTTGGAGTGGGGGGCACTCTAGACACCCTCCTTTTCATCTGTTTCTGGGGAATAAGCATCCGAGTTCACCAGAAACAAAGTTAAGGTTCGATAGCTGGCATTTTTGTTTTTTACCTTTTGGTTTTGCTTGATGATGGCCAGGAGGAAAAAGAACAGGTAAACCATTTCACAATTAACAAACAAATTCAATGATAAACAGGGACCCATGGCAGTATAAAAGGTAAAGCATACTTAGTTACATAATCAAAACCTCAGTTCCATATGGCATCTGGATGAATATCCTGGATTTTCTCTAACTTAATTAGTAGATGTGAAGTTTCTAAAGACAGAGAAGACACATCTTCCAAAAGGAGGGGTTTTCTCCTGAAGTATTCTTACAAAGCTTGAAATACCTTGCTTTTCTAAAAGCACAAGGACCCTTTCATTTTATACATCTGATTGACTTCAGAAGATTTGTGAGTAAAAAAATCATGACAGTAGGTCTTTATGTGGGACCTCAAAGAAAAGAGATGATGCTGACATGAGTAAAACTCATTGAGTAATCTTCCAATTGTTTACAAATCTAAAAATGTAAATGTTCTGCAAGTATGCAGTTAAAGTAGTATTCTCTTCAAAGAAATGCCTACCTTCTGTATTTGTCAGAGGTATTGTATTTTGACAATAGTGCAAAAAGAACAATAATGATGAACTAGGTTCTATTAGAGATCCTGGAATTGAATTTACATGATGCATACATTCCAATTTCATGCTTAACAATTGAGAATGTAAGTGCTTTCAAACTATTTGTCCAATTTTTAGTGTATCTTCAAACATAGGACATAAAAAAAATTAGGGGGTAACAAGATTGAAATTTCTACTAAAGCTTCTCACCAAGTGTTTTTGCTAGCCCTTACATTTGTGGACTACTTTAAGGCAACTTAAAAGGAGAAAGAAAGGAAAGGAAAAAAAAAAGAAAAATTACACAAGCTAATAAATGATGACAATTTTTGCAGGTCCATGGGCTACAAGGATCATGCAAATTTGCCAAGGTTCTGAAGTATTCAGCCGTGTATTGCCTATTTATAGTTCTGGACTCTCAGTCTCCCCAGCCAAAAGCACTTAAGCAGGACACTGTACATCTACAAACCCCAGAGTACTCATGAATTCTCAGAAGTCCACAGATGTAGAAATCGAGGCACTAAAACAATATGTGCACTTAACTTTTGAATGTAAGTGATTACACATTCATCCCTATGCATTTGCCTCAGGATTAACTTAGCACTTTACAGCTACAATTCTCTTTTGACCGACCAAAACTGTTCACTCAGAAGCAATGCTCACAACAGTCTCTTCTGTGGTCCTTTCCTCCTCACATTTTCAAAGTCTGGAGCTCTTCAAGATCTCTGGAAAGTAGGATTCCCAATAACCTCAGACAGTCAATTTCTTTCTGAAACTGACAGCCACTGTCTATGATCAGGAAATAAAAGGATGGCAAGCAGGGTACCCGTGTTTCATGTACTGATTGAGAAGACAAAACAAAACAAAAGTCATCAAGGCAATGTCTGCTGGATCACTGGTGGGGGTAGGGAATCATCCTCCTTTAGAGGATGGCAACTTGCCATTGACCTACCAGTATGTGAGTTACACATGAATATTCACAACTATTTGTAAGATTCTATTGATTGATGACCCAGGAGTGTAAGCCATATTCATGGGCCCAAATGCAGGCTTCATTCTGTTGTGTTAACACGGCATCATCCAAGAGTGTCATTTCTTGGATCATTTTGTTCTCTCCTGCCCCTGCCCTGTGAAGAACAAACACTACACTGCCTGCTGTCAGGGAGCAGAGAGCTAGAAAAACACAGACAGACAAACACAGACATACACACACATGGTTCCCCATAATGAGAGGGTACTTCATTTCTTTAAAAATGTGATTTCCTTCTCCAAAGCTTTAAAATATTTCTGCAACAATTTCTACATTCGTGCTTTTGTTCCCTGAGCCTTAGACATTAGCACCTTGTTTTTAAAGGCCTTAAGATGTACAAAATGGGAAAACTCCTGGCTGATGCGTATGCCACAAAACTCTATAGAAGGTGGCAGGGGTGATTCTTTTCTGAGAAAGGGTGGGCTTCTGCCCTCTAATGGGGCCTCCTGTGCCCAAAGGGACACTGCCCTCACCCTCTTCCTCCGCCTCAGCCTGGTTCTCGTTCTCCCCAGGCACATCGGTGTCGTTTTCGGCCTCCTCATCGGTCTCACTATCGCTCTCGCCCTGGGGTATACCAGGATCCTGGACCGCGGTGACATTCGCCGCCCGCGAGACCTGCAGGCCCACCAGGAGCAGCCAGCTGACGGCCAGCAGCCTGGCGGGGCAGCCCGCGCCCCCGGCATGCATGCTTCTCGGCCCTATGGCTGCCCAACGCACAGTCGCAGCCCTGGCTCTGCAGGACAGGCGCTTCGAACAGCGGCCACAAGGCGCTGCGCTGCAGAGCGTGCCTGGCGACCATTGAGGCGTCACCGCGCCCGCGTCATCCCGTTCGAGGCCTGACCCACAGGAGTCGGGGCACCCAGGGCCTGAACCGTAACGGGGGAGGGGAGCGGAAAAGGTGGTGCAAGGGCGGGACTTCCGGTGCCCTTTCCGGTCTGCCCATGCTACCTGAGCTAACAGGGATGGAAAGTCACCTTTGTGCTCCTTTTCTGAGCCAGCTGCGTGGGTTGTTTTGTTAATCCACTGGCCCTCCAATGACCTTGGACATCTTGCTTCCTTTCTTCCAAGACATTTTTTTATTTCCTAAGCTTAAGTGTTCAGTACTAGACTATGTGCACACTTCATGTGACTTGGTTTCAAAATTTCCTGTCCTTAACATCTAATTTTGACTCATTGCAGTCTTTCTAATTATGTTGCATTGGGCTGGATCTATAGCTGCAGGTAAGGCTGACCTGCAAAGAATGCAGGGGAGCACTTGGCTTTGGATTTTGTGAGTGCTGCTCAACCATGCATTTACTTTATGCGGTTGTAGCACTGTCAGCTCCAGGGAAGGAAAACAGGTTAAATTGCCAACTCTTTTCCCCTTTGTATTTTTGGACACCTAATTGGGATGTGGGATTCAGCTTTCATGGAGATTTTTTAAAATCCTGTTGTCTTAACGATATTAGATCTCCCCCCAGGTTTGGTTGGGAAAACTCATCTTCAGATGGCTTCACAAGAGGCCAGTGACCAGGCCCAAGGTTACTCTCTCCAGTGCGCCACAGATCCCTGTAGTTATCTAAACTCAGAATCTGTTCTGCTGGTTATATAGTTTCATAAGGTTGAATTGGACTAGAAGACAAAGTCAATATCTTACTATTTCCACTTGAATCAGTACAAGATCTTAGAGCTTATAATTTCCCACTACGCCATTTATTATACGTGTACTTTTATTTCACAGGAATGAAAAATTACAATTGCTTTCCTTATATGGTGATGGTTTTCTCTAGTCTTTAATTCATATTTCTTCTTTGAAAATATACTCATGGGGATTTCTTGAGTCAGAAACTTAGAAATCATTATATTCTGAGTCATTCATTGTTAGCCCAGGAGATTAAGAACTGAACAGATTGAGTGACAAACTCAAGCCCCCTGTACCTTCCCACACTCACCCCACCCCAAATCTCAATCTCACTTGCAGAGCTAGGAAATGCACAGTGATTCCTACAACTCCAAGTTAACAGTGAAGATATACTTTGTGCTGTGACTAGAAACTGAGAGTTCAATGACTGACAAATATTAAGGTCTTAGGTCTCTATTGCTGTGAAGAGACACCTGACCACCACAACTCTCATAAAGGAAAACATTTAATTGGGGCTGGCTTACAGTTCAGAGGTTTAGTCCATTATTGTCATGGCTGGAGCCTGGTGGCATGGAGGCCAACTTGATGCTGTAGAGGTAGCTGAGAGTTCTGTGTCTGGATCTGAAGGCAGCAGGAAGAGAGAAAGACTGGGCCTGGCTTGAGATTCTGAAAACTCAAAGCCCAAACCAGTGACATACTTCCTCCAATAAGACCATACTTACTCCAAAAAGGCCACAGCTCTGAAGAGTGCCACTCCCTATGGACCAATGGAAAAATTTTTACTCAAAGCACCATAGTTTTTAAATTGGTTCCAAAACTGATATTATCTAGTATGTGTCATGTAAGCTTGTTGTTGATAGGAATTTTTAAAAAGTTACAGACACAGTAATGCTTTGAGCTTCACCATTTAAATTCCTGTGGCATTGGATGAAGAGTCACATGCTACCTTGTGCAATGAGGTGAGAACTGGCTTCTAGGATACTTGTTAATCCAGTCTCAGGAGACTAATAGTAAGCCCATAATAGATTCTTTCAGGGACACTTGTTTGTAACAAAAGTACACATTTTTATCAAAAATTTTAAATAAAGGTTTGTAATATGGTCAGTATTAAATTTGACCATTGGAAAGGCATCTCTGGGATTGTTTTTACACAAAGTAAAATAACATAAAATATTAAAATCTTGAGAATTTTGTGCAGGACATAATGGTGAGAAATTTTAAAGTGATTTTGAGAAATAATGACCCTTGTTTCATAGTTAAATGAAATCATCAAACTTTTTCCTTTAATGATGTTGATGTTTTAAAAATGCACCTTCAAATAGAACCTTAAAAAAAAACTCTATTGTATTGTGACAGTTAAATTGTTGAGTGTTTCACATTCAATTTTAGTACCTCAAGATACTAATCTTGTGAAGCAAAAGTTCCATACACCCTAAATTCAAGGCAATGTTAATAACCTCATAAATTAACCTATCCAAAGGGAATCCAAATGGACCTTAAGGTGAGTCTGAAAGATATTAAAATTACATCCACGAATGCAACTATATTATGCTACTTGTATAACAAATTTTACTCTTGTAGACCAAGAAGCATAATATTCTCAAGACTAGTGAATTCACAATCACACAGGAAGTTGTCTGTCTTGTCTTGTTTGCTTTTTTGCAGCAATGAGGATTGAACCAGTACTGGAATTGGAACCCAAAGCCTTGGGGTTTTAGGCAAGAAATTACCCTGTGTTAGGTACCCAGCTTTGAGATGTATATACCATCTAAGTGAAGCCACAAATACATCAAAGGTAGGTCTTCAGCCAGAGAGTCCAGAAAAGGTGACTGTTTTGGCCTGTGAACACGAAATAACAGTAATTTTAATGCCATTTTCCAGTTTATAGCTCTGCTTCATCACCTAAGTCACTATGTTAACCTTCCCTTCACTTTCCAGAACTCTCAGAAGCCAAGATAAGAACTCCAATCTCCTTTATCTGCTTCACCCAACTAATTCTATCTGTTGTAGTTTGTTTTAATTGTCAATTTGACAGAGCCTAGAGTTATCTGAGATAAAAGCCTGGATTGAAAATTTTTCTAGATTAGGTTAGTCCATGGAAGTAACTGTGAGGTATTGTCTTTTTCTAAGTATACCTTTATTTTTCTTTTATTAAAATTGATTACATTAATTACTTATAATATAATTAATCAATATATTCTGATTATAGTTTCCAATATCTCTACTCCTCCCAGTCTCTCCCTACCTCTCCTCCCATGTGGGTACATCCCCTTTCTGTCTCTCATTACAAAACAAACAGATTTTTAAAGGATAAAAATAAAGTAAGTTAAAATAAAAGTTAAAATAAAATGCTAATTTGAATAAGAATGTAGCCCGTAGACTCATATATTTGAATGCTCAGTTAGCAGAGCTTGGCAGTATTTGAAAGGATTAGAAGGATTAGAGGATGTGGTCTTGTTGGAGAAAGTGTGTCACTGGGGATAGACTTTCAGGTTTGTCCCCAATTAATGCTTTCTTTCATAAGAGTTGCCTTGGTCATAGTGTCTCTTTATAGCAGTAGAATAATGAGTAAGCAATATGACGACAACAACAACAAAAAACCCCAAACACATCAGAATAGAACAAAACAAACAATTGCAAGAAAAACAGCCCAAGAAAAGGCACAAGAAGCAGACACACAGAGAGCCACTCATTCACACACTCCAGAAGCTCATGAAAACACAAAACTGGAAGCTGTAATATATCTGGAAAGATCCTCTAAGGTCAAAAAAGGAAAAAAAAAAGTAAAAATAACTTAAAAAGTACAGAAAAAAACCCTCGGCACAATACCACAATACTATAGTACAGGAAACCTCCAAAGAAGCCATGAGTTCATTTTCTGTTGGCCATCTACCACTGGACATGTGGCCTACCCTTAAGAGTACTTTGTTTTTCCAGTGAGACTCCCTTGGAGGAAACTAAATGTTCATTTGCAAGTGGTTACCAACTGGAATAGCTTCTTGGTTGGAAATGGGGACTTGTGTCGCTTCTCCTTTCAGCTCTAGGACCCCATCTGGTCCTAGATCTGCATGCAGACCCATTCAAGTACTGTGCATGCTGCCTCAGTCTCTGTGGGCTCACATGTGTTTTCAGTTCTCTTATGTTTAGAAGACACTGTTTTCTTGGTATCCTCCATCACCTCTGGCTGTTACACTCTTTCTGTCTCCTCTTCTACAGGGATTTGATGGAAACATCCTGTTTAAGGCTGAATGTTCCCAAGGTTTCTCACTCTCTAGATTATGTTTGGCTATGGGTCTCTGTATTCGTTCACATCTACTGCAGGAGGACACTTACTGGATGATGGCTGAGCAAGGCTCTGATCTATAAGACAAGGCGCATAGTCTCACATCAAGGCTGGATGAGGCAACCTAGGTGGAAGAAAAGTGTCCCAAGGAAAGACAAAAGAGGCAGAGACAGCCCATGATCCTACTTCTAGGATAGCAGACTGTCATTAGGAGCTGTTTCATTGCTATGTTCTTTTAGTTGAGCAGTCGTATTTGGTTTACCTTAGGTCCTTCAGTTCTTCACCCAAGCAGTGTCAGCTATGGGTTCCATCCTGTGGAGTAGGCCTTACTCTAAACAAATACTGTTTACTGGTTACTCCCTCAAGCTTTGTACTAGCATTGCACTAGTGTACCTTGCAGGTAGGACACTGTCTATGTTTGGGGTTACTAGGGATAAGTGATCAAAGAAAGAGAACCCCTGCAGGATGATTTTAGGCTTTTCAGCAGCAGGAGGCTCAACCTCTGAGGGAGTAAACACTGACAGCTTCCTAGAAGCTCTTTTTGTTGTTGTTACATGGAAAGGCACCTTTAGCAAGTCAATGACCTCATACCAAAACTTATATCAAGTAGGGGTTATCTTGAAAGACTATCACCTAAGCAGTCTGAACAATACCAAACTTCCTGATTTGTCTGACCAGTCTTGGTATTGTTATGCAATGGCTCTGAGAATCCTCCAGGAGAATAACCCTGTAAAATATCATATAACAACTACTGGCAAAAGGCTTAGGTGTCATCGCTCCAGATTCATGCCAGATACAAGAGTTCTGCTTACACTCTGCTACAGACACCATTGTAGGCTGAAAGCTTTGTAGCTAGGTTAGTGTTTATGTATCTCCCTTGGTAGTGTTCAGAGTGCCTTCCAGTACCAAAAACACTATTCAGAAGGGATGAAGGCTCTAGGTAGGCTCAAGTTTGACTTCTCCATGTTCAAGAATTATGTAGGTGTTGTCTTCAGTAATAGGGGCTTGCCATATATTTGTGGAAAGCAACCTATATATACCCTTGGCAGTAGTCTGGGTTGTTTGAGGATTCTCATAAGACTTCTTTGGCCAACAACTAAATTACACTAGTGACACATTCCTGGTACTAGAAGCTTTATTTGGTGGCAAGAGATGTACAGTTGGGGCTCTGTTTCTTATTTGGCAATTTCATTTAGATTGCTTTCTTTTTCTCATGAAGAGATTTTTAAAATGTTATCCTCACATATATCACATCTTGATGACAGTTTAGTCTCCCCCTCTTTTCCTGGTTGCCCCCAATACCTCCGCTTCCCCCAGTTCACCTCCCTTCTCCTTACCCCACTGCCCAGGAAAGAGCGGCACCCCCAGAGACATCAAACAAATAAAGCAATAGGACAAGGCACATATTCTCACATCAAGTCTGGATGAGGCAATCTAGGAGGAAGAAAAGGGACACAAAGGAAGACAAAAAAGTCAGAGACAGCTTGTGCTCATACTGTTAGGAATCCCGCAGGACTACCAAGCTGCAAAACAGTAACATATATGGAGGGGTCCTAGGTCAGACCCATACAGGCCTCCAGATCTCTGTAAGCCTACTTAAATCCCAATCAGTTGATTTTGTGGGTTGTGTTCTTGTGGTGTCCTTAACCCCTCCTCCAATCCTTCCTCCTCATCATCCAAAAGACTTCCTGAGCTTTGCCTCATACTTGGCTGTGAGACTCTGTATCTGATCCCATCAGTTGCTGGATGAAATCTCTCTGATCTCCCTGATGATGATTATGCCAGGCTCCAGTCCCAGCACATCCTGCAGGCAAGAAAAACTAGGTCAGAGGTTTTGTGGCTAGGTTGGTGTTCCAATCCCCCCACTAAACCTTGCCTGGTTACAGAGGATGGTCAGTTCAGGTTTCGTGTCCCCCATTGCTAGGAGACTTCACTAGTATTACCTCATAGGTTCCATGGAGTTTCCAGTATACCAGATTTCTGCCTCACCCTGAAATACTCCTCAGCTCCATACATCTCTCCAAGCAGTCTCTCCCCCATTCCCCTGACCTGATTTCTCCTGTTCCCTTCCCCGCGCACCCCAGTCTACCCATGAAATCTGTTCTATTTCCCCTTCCCAGAGAGATCTTTGCATTCTACCTTAAGCCCTCTTTGTTATTTAGCCCTTTTGGGTCTGTGGATTGTAGCATGTTAACTCACTTTCTTATATGTATGTAATTTAGGAAACTTCTAATATATTAGGTTCCCATACTACTCCTCAAATGGTTTCTACTGTCAGCTGTCTTTCCCTATATTCTCTTTCTCATCCCTCTCTCCCTCCCCACTTGATTCCCTGGTTCCAGCCCCTCCATAACTCTCTAAGCTATTTTCCTTTTCTGTATGTCCCCACTAGTCTCTTACTCTGTACCTATTCTCTGTGATTCTACGGATTGTATCTTAATTAACATTGTCTTAACAGCTAATATCCACATATAAATGAATATATACTGTATTTGTTTTTCTAGGTCTGGGTTACCTCACTGAGGATGACTTTTTTCTATTCCCATCTATTTACCTGTGAATTTTATAATTTATATGATTTTAATGACTAATATTCCATTCCCCAAAATGTATATAGTCTTTATCCATTCCTCTGTTAAGAAACATCTATAAGTTGTTTCCAATTTCTGGCTATTATGAATAGAGAAACAGTGGAAGCAGCTGAGCAAGTATCTCTATGGGGAGATGAAGCTTTTTTGGGGTATATGCCCAAGGGTGGTATAGCTGGATCCTGAAGTAGGCAATTGCCATCTTCCTGATGAGCCACCACACTTATTTTCATATTAGCTATACAAGTTTGTAGTCCCAGCAGCAATGGGTGAGTGTTCCTCTACTTCCTTGCCAGCATAACCTGTCATTTGTTTAAGTACACTAAATGTATAGAACAAAGAAAGAATATTAAAAGCTGCAAGGGAAAAAGACCAAGTTAGACATAAAAGCAATCATAGTAGAATAATCTCTGAATTCTTAATAGAGACTCTAAAAGCTAGAAAGGAATGGACATATGTTCCACAACCACAGATTGCAGCCCAGACTACAATACCCAGAAAATGTTTCAATCACAATAGATGGAGGCAAAAAGACATTCCATGATAAAACCAAACTTGATCAGTATCTATCTACAGCTCTATAGAAGATACTAAAGGAACATTTCAACGTAAAGTGGTTAACTGCACCTAATAAATAAATAATTCTAGACCAGCAAATCAAAAGAGGGGGAAAATTATAACACATCCTGTAACAAAATAACAGGAATCAACAAACACCACTCATTAATAACACTCAAAATCAATGATCTCAATTCCTCAATAAAAAGACACAGACTAACAGAATAGATGAGAAAACAGGATCCATCCATTCTTCTGCTGCATCTAAGAAACGCATCTCAGGGTACAAGGATGGAAAAAAATACAGCCATCTTAATATCTGACGAAATACATTTCAAACCAAATTAATCAGAAAAGGTAGGAATTGCTTTATCGGTTGATGTGTGAAGGTCCACCTGAGTATGGATGAGATCATTCCTGGAAAGATGCCCTGGGCTGTGTAAGATCAGCTAAGCAGCAGCCTGTCAGCAAGGTAACAAACAGCATTTCTGTATGTTTCTGCTTCAAGCTCCTGTTGTTCTTGCCCCAATTTCCCTCAGTGATTAAACTATGACCTATAAGTATAAGCCAAATAGAACCCTTTCTTCTTTAAGTTGCTTTTCATCCAAGTATTTTATCACAGCAGCAGAAAGGAAAAACCATAACACTACTCATTTGTCTTTGCTTTACCGTCTATCCTGAGCTGGCCTTGCTTGAATTTTCTTGACATGCCGGTAGGCAGGAAAATTGTTGTTATCTTGTGGCACTTCATCTACCCTCGGTGACTCCATGCTCTGAAAAGGAATAAAATTTGAATTTCAGGGCTATAAACACAAGATAACAAAGGCATAAGTAAAAGATTGTCATAAGATATAAAAATAAATGAATAAAAAATGGATAAGGAAGAAATTACAAATGAAAGAGTAATACAATATAAAGATTGGATGCCAAAGCTGGACAGAGAAGAGTGAATAACGGGAACAGAGAAATCATGAACTATTTTGGTTAAGCAGGGTAAGTTAGAGATGGCACCAGAAGAAGGAGAGCCTGTTGACACAGGCCTGTAATCTTGCGTTCTTGAGAGGCTGAAGCAGGTAAATCACAGTTTAAAAGCTTTCTTGGGTTCCAAAGCAAGCCCAAGGCCAGCTTGGGTAACTTAGCATGACTGTCTATAAGTGTAAAGACCGGGGTTATATCATTTTAGTTGAGTGCTTGTATAGCAGGTGCAATGTTCTGTGTTCAACCTCCAGCACTGAAAAACAGTTAAGAGGAAATATGCAGTAGGCAGTTTGTGATGACATAACTGTTAGAACATGGGCCTTCTAGGCCAAATCCCAGAGCATATCAGGCCACATCTCCCTGCAGCTGTCCCTGGGCCACAGGGTTGAGGGTTACTCTATCTGGTTCCTCCATGCTCCCTGTCACATATACTATGCCAGACTCAATCAATACCCTTAAAATGTTATAAAATTTTGATCTTTTCTTTGAGTTATCGGTTTGGAGACTCCTCAGGGAGGTGATCTAAAGCTTGCTGAGTAGGTTCCTCTGTCCTCTACCATCCCTCTCATGATTCTTCTTTTCTTTCTCCTCTTTCCCCTCTTCTCTCTCCTTCCCACATCCCCTTTCTTTCTTATTTTTCCTCCCTTTCCATTTTCTTCCTCTGTTTCATTGGTCCCCATAAACCTTGTGTGCCCTAGTTTCTGTTGGTTGCTGTACACTGGATGAGTTTTCTGGCAGGAACTATAGAAAGTTCCCTGGAGTTCTTGAATACAACAGTCACCATATAGCCTCTCAATCTGCCATATGTTCAGTAGCTCTCCTGCTCCAGGACATAGACCTTCCTCTATAAAGATCTTCTGAAGGTAACAGAATTTGCAAGGTTTTAAGTGACAAGTAGTACACGAAAGATTTTCTTTCTACTTCAATGAGAAGCATCAAAGGGGCCATTGAAAAATTAAATGTCTCTGACATAAACTCTGTGACCAGCTCTTTGATCACCTCCCCCTGGAGGGTGCATCCTTGCCAGGCCACAAAGGAAGACAATGCAGCCAGTCTTGAGGAGACCTGATAAGCCAGGATCAGATAGAAGGGGAGGAGGACCTCCCCTATCAGGGGACTAGGGAAAGGGCATAACATAAGGGTTATGAAGGAGGATGGGTGGGACTGGGAGGAGACGAGGGCTGCAGCAGGGATACAAAGTGAATAAATTGTAATAAATAAATATATAAACTAAAAATTGTAAGTTAAAAAAGAAAAACTAAATATTGTTCTAGAGAAATATGGCCATCTTTTGTGACAGAACGCATGTAGTACTCTCAAATTCTCCTCTTTACAGGTCCGTGGAAGCTAGCTTTTCTAAGACCGAATAAACTGGCTGCCCTGCCATTACTCGGTCTCACTCAGTAACATATGCCAGGACTAACACAGAGTTATAGAACTGATGCAGAAACTGAGTTTTCCTTCAGGTTTTATGATTCTGACTTTCAGTTCTTTCCCGCTGAGTCTATAGTAAAATCAAGTGTTCTTGTTTGCCCTGGTTGCTGAGGAATGAAGACTACCCCAAGCTCAGTGTCAGCTGTGCTCTGCTCATTCACCACCAAACTCAAGTGTTTTCCTGCTTTCACCCACCCCACGGTACATGTGCCCCTGACTTCACTTTCCTAAACATGTATTCTCAGTTGAAAGCCCAAATTGTCTTAATTTCTGAACTCAAAAGTTTCCTCGAGGTCTGCCGTTTCTTTGTAGAGTCCCTTCTCATTGTCCCTGACACCACCATAGCACAAACATCCTGTGGCTCCAGGATATGTGTTAACAATACACAGGGCACAGTATAGAAAAATCTACAATCTTCTGATACATGTAGAGCCATGTCTATATAAGAGCTATTAAACTTTTTCCACATGCACAAAGGCATAGGACTAGATATCTTTAGACAGGCTAATGAATTAGAATAGACATTTTTTAAGAAGAATGCTTCAGAAACAAGTATGAGTAGAAATTCATGAAATTTACAGTGAAAATACTCTGGCACTATGAAATACAATGAAAGTTTTTGTCTCTAAATTATGTTTTTAAAACTCTCACTATTGAGATATAATGTCCTAAAATGAACTAAACTGAAGTATATACCTTGAGCAAGTTTACGTCAGTGTGCACAGCTATGAAAACACTGCTGGCTGCCACTGTGGAGAGCACGTGGTTGCCCCAGAAACTTCCTGCATTCTTGTTCTTCTCCCTGCCCTGGGCAGCCATTAATTTGTTTCTTTCATGAGCAGATTATTTTTTGTGTTGTTTGCAATTGTATTCAGGCTATTATTTTGAGGTTAATTTATGTTATTTTGTGTGTAATAGTTTATTCTTTTATCCTGGATATTATTCTGTTGAATGAATAATAATACAAAGCATTGTTCCTTTCAGTGTTAGTGGGTGTTGTAGAGATAATTCCAATTTTCTGTTATAAACAACGTTCTTATGGACATATCTGCACAGGTTTTTGTATTGGGTATATGCTGTGGGCAAGTATTTGCATATAGAATGATTGAATTATATAGTAGATCTATATACCTTATGTGCTGGCTAATTTTATGCCAATTTGACACAAGCTAGAGTCACTGCAGAAAGCCTCAACTGAGACAATGCCTCCATACGATCAAAAAAAAAAATCAAAAAGCCTGTAGGGAATTTTCTCAATTAGTGATTGATGTGGGAGGGCCCAGCCCATTATCAGTGAAGCCCCCTGGGCTGGTGGTCCTGAGTTCTATAACAAAGTAGGCTGAGGAGGAGCAAATCAGTAAGTAGCATCCCCACAAGGGCTCTCCAGGTTCCTGCCCAGCTTAAGTTCCTGCCTGACTTCCTTCAATGATAAACAGTGATCTAGAAGCATAGCTAAATAAACACTTTCCTCTCCAACTTGTTTCTGCTCCTTGGTGTTTCATCACAGTAATAGTTACCCTCTCTAAGATACCTTATTTACAATTCCCATGCTTTTAAATCTCTTCCATCAATATATAAGAATGCTAGCCCCTCCCATATACATATTCTAAGAGCAAGTCTCATCCATGGAATGTCTCCAGAAGAGCTGCAGTTTAGATTCTGACATCTGGCATCTTTACAAGCAAGCTTACAGGCCCTTTGCATAGTCATGGGAAATATCTGCTCACGGCTTCTGTTCTCGTTTTGAGTGTAGATGTTGCATTGTAGATGTATCAGTGGACACCCCACAGTTAGATGGTTTCTGTGTTTTGACCAGTTGTCAAATGTAATGGTTGCCATCTGCTTCATAAAGAAGCTTCTTTGATGAGGGGCGAGAATCGCACTTGTCTGTGGACATATGGTTATATGTGTTGAGAATGATACTGTGGTTTAGGAAATTAGAAGGCAATTGGAAATTATATTGGTTTAGGAAAATATCAGTTATAGGTTCTCTAGGGTCAATCACCTTACTAGGCAAGGGTTTGCAGTACCAGGAGTGGATTCCCTCCTATTGGAAATGCCTTAAGTATCATTAGATGGCTATTGATTACCCCAAGAAATAAGTGTCACTATTGTACTCTTGGGGATACCTCGCTGTGTTGGCCATTTTTGTGATTCATAGGCTTTACTGCTGGTAGTATTGTTAATTGCTTTTCTACCTTGACAGCTTATATTGTATTTTCAGATACTATAAGAGCTAGTCCCCAGAAAGGAGGCTTCCAGGCAGTGTCCAGCTAGATTCTTATAAACCTTATGTCTGAAGTGTATGATGCATTCAGCAATGGGGTCTCACCTTTAAATTCCAGAAGGAACCCGAGGACAACAGCGATAGTCTATATCAATCTGGGAGATGCCTATACTCCCCTGACCAAAAACTTGAATTGAGGTTTTATATGGGGTTTCTGTTAGATACTCCATGGCTCTTAAGAGAGCATTATCATCCCAAGTGGCATCATTTCCTGTAAATAGTTTATATATGCATATTCCCTTTTATATATTATACATGTACTTTTAAGTAAATATAATATATTTCCCTGTGGCTCCTGTTCATTTTTCCTGACTTGCTGAGTGTTTACAATCCTTGTCTAATGTTACATAGAAATGTGAGGGTGAGTTTCTTCATCTTTGTACTGTTCTGAGAGAAAGTGTTCGTTCCTTTGCTATTAGTCTAGAAATTTGAGGGCAAATTTCTTCATCTTTGCAATGTTTTATGAGAAAGTGTTCATTCCTTAGCTATTAGTCTAGTAACTGCATGTGTTTAGTAGGTAAACTATTAGTAGGTACTAATAATTTAGTAGGTAAATTATTTACCTACTAAATTATTAGTTTGAGGAAATTCTATCACTAGAATTGGGGAAATAACTTTTAGGATGGGTGTAGGTTTTCGTCAGTTGCTTTTTTTCTGTGTCAATGGAAGCTTTTACTTTAATTTGGCACAGTGAGAAATTGTATTGATTTTCTGATTCTAACCCAGTCTTGCTCCTTGGATAAAAACTATTTAGTCATGATATAGAATTCTATTGTATATTGCTACATTTAATTGGGTATTTTCTTTACTGCTTTATAGTGGAATGTCTTTATTTGGTTTACTATTCCTGAAATAATGATCTGAGAATTGTGTTGGAAGATGTGCTTGGAAATTTTTTTAAAGGCCAAATCATTGCTCTTATAAATGTTTGATAGAATAATTGTCTCAGATTTTTCTTTATAAGAAGATTTCTTTAAAACTGTAATTTCCTTTTATTTAATAGATATAATATTGTTCAGCTCATTTTCTTCTTTTTCAGTAGGTTTTGGTATTTTGTATCTTCCATGGAAAATGTTTATTTCAGTTATCAAATCCATACATTCTAGTTTTAATGATATTTCTGTAATCCATTGGATGTTTATCACTTTTGTTTATTTAGAAACTCTCAGAGAACAAGATTAGGATCCAGTGACTTCCCCTCTGTTTTGTTTTGAGCCAGTGTCTCACTATATAACCCGTGATGGCCTGGAACTCAGTATGTAGACTAGTGGTTCTCAACCCTCCTACTACCGGGACCCTTTAATACAGTTCCTCATGTTGCAGACCCCCAACCATAACAAATATATTTTCATTGCTACTTTATAGCTCTTATTTTGCTACTGTTATAAATCATAATGAAGCAATATGATATATTGCTTCGGTGAAGGCGTTGTTTGACCCCAAAGGTATTACAACCCACAGGTTAAGAACTGTTTTTCAGTACAACTTGAAATCAGGAATGATGAGATCTCTGGCAGTTCTTTTATTGTTCAGATTGTTTTAGTTTCAGATAGGTATTTGCTCTTTCAAGATATGTGAGGAACTGTGTTGGAATTTTGATGGGGATTACATTGAATCTGTAGATTGCTTTTGGTGGGATGGCCATTTTCACTATGTTAATCCTATTAATCCTTAAGTACAGGAGATCTTTCCATCTTCTGGTATCGTATTCAATTTATTCTTCAAAGACTTGAAGTTTTAATAATACCTTTCTTCCACTTAATTGGTTAGAGTTACCTTGAAATATTTTATATTATTTGAGGCTACTATAAAAGGCATTGGTTTCCTGATTTCTCAGTCCACTTCTTATTTGTATATAGTAGGGCTACTAGTAATCGTGAATCAATTTTGTACCCTCCTACTTTGCTGAAAGTGTTTCTATTATGTTGATGAAGTGATTCTCTCTGTTTGGGCTTCTTTATTGATTCTATTTTCAGTTTCAGTTTTTGGACAGTTTTATTTATTTATTCCACTGTCTGTGTTTTCCTTGATTTCTTTAAGGGATTTATTCATTTCCTCCTTAAAGACCTCTATCATTTTCACAAAGTCTACTTTAAGGTCTTTTTCTTGTACTTCAGCTATGTTGGAATATTCAGAGCCTGTTGTGACAGGGTTTCTGGGATCTAGTGGATACAGATTGTCTTGGCTGTAATTGATCATGTATTTAACTGGTATCTAGTCATCGCAGATTGGGAGAAGCATAGTTGAGAACTAGTTTTGTCTTTTCTCCATGTGGGTGTTTTGTTTGTTTGTTTGTTTTCTGTTTCATTGATTTCATCTCTGAATTTGATTATTCTTGATACCTGTTGTTTTCTAGATATTTGTTTTGTCTAGATATTTGAATTGTGTCATTAAGTTACTAATATGACATTTCTCTAAATTTTTTTATGTAGGTACCTACCTATTATTACAAGCTTCCTCTTAGAACTGCCTTCATTGTGTCCCATAGGACACAGTGAATATATCATGTTTTCATTTTCATTCAATTTCAAAACATTTTAAATTTCTTATGTATGCCTTGACTCATTTTTCATTCAGTAGTGAGTTGTTCAGTTTCCGTGAATTTATTTACTTTTTGCCATTTCTATTGTTGTTGGTATCCAGCTTTAATCCACAAGGGTCAGATAGGATATAGGGTATTATTTCATTTATTTTGTATATGTTGAGATTTGATTTGTGTCCAAGAAGATGGTCAGTTTTGAAGAAAGAGCCATGAGCTGTTTTTTTTTTTGTTGTTGTTGTTGTTTGGTATGTGTTTGTGTAAAATGTTCTATAGAAGTTTCCTAAATTAATTTCATTTAGGATATTATTTAAATTCAGCTTTTCAAGACTTCATTTTTTCCATGAATGTTCTATTAGTGAGGGTAAGGCATGGAAGTCACTATCACTGTGTTAGGATCAGCATGTAATTTTATCTGAAGTAGTGTTTTTTTAAGAACATGGATGCCCTTGTGTTTGTTGCCTAAATGTGTAGAACTGCAATATCCTCTTGGTAAATTTTTTCCTTTGATGAAAATGTACTGTCCTTCTCTGTCACTTCTTAGGTTGGATTAAAGTCTGTTATGTCACATATTAATATAGTTTCATATGATTCTTCGTGCGTTTGTTTCAGATATCTTTTCTCATCCTTTTACCCCATGGTGATGACTATCCTTGATGGTGAGATGTGTTTCTTGAATACAGAAAAAAGATGGATTCTGCTTTCTAATACGATAGGTTAGGCTGTGTCTTTTTATTGGGAATTTTTACCATTATTTTGAGAGTTATTAAATGAGCAATATTTATTGTAACTTTGTAACTTTGTAACTTGTAACTTTGTTGTTATGCTGTTAGTTTTTCCTCCTCTTGATTTACTTTTCTGGGATTATTTCTTTCTTGTGTCTTCTTGGATGTGGTTAACCTCTTTAGACTGAAGCTTTCCTGCTAGTGCCTCTGTAGAGCTGGATTAGTAGATAGAAATTGCTTAAATTTGGTTTTATCACAGTATGTGGTTTTTTTCCTCTTCAATTATGATCGTTTTGATGGGAACAGTAGTCTGAGCTGGCATCTGTGATTTCTTAGAGTTTGTATAACTTTTCATTTTCAGAGTTTCCATTAAAAATCAGGCTTTTGTGGTGCATGCCTTTAATCCCAGCACTCAGGAGGCAGAGACAGGTAGATCTCTGTGAGTTCAAGGCCAGCTTGGTCAACAGAGTGAGTTCCAGGACAGCCAGGACTACACGCAGAAATCCTGTTTGGAAAAACAATTTTTAAAAAGTCAAGTGTAATTTTAATAGGTTTGCCTTTATATGTTACTTGGTCTTTTCCCATCGCAGCTTTTAATATCCTTTATTTTGTTCATTTAGTGTTTTAATTATTATGTGTCATGGGGAATTTCACTTGTCCTGGGTTTTGGTGTTCAATATGCTTCTTGTATATCAATAAGAGCTTTATTTAGATTGGGAAGATTTTCTATGATTTTGTTTAAAATATGATCTATGTACTTCTTTCTTCTTCCTTTATACCTTCTTTTTCTTCCCCTATCTATAGGTGTGGTTTTTTTTCGAAGTGTCCAAGATTTCCTGGATATTTTGTGACTAGATTTTTTTTATTTTTAACATTTATTATTGAACTATTCATTTTATCTACCTTGTCTTCAACTCCTAAGATTCTCTTTTCCATATCTCACAATGTATTGGTGAGACTTACCTTTGAAGGTTTTGTCTGACATCATATTTTTTCCCTGTTTTATTTTAGTTTGAGGATTTTTTAGGAATTCTATTTCTTTGTTATATTCTATTTTCACACCATGGACTGTTTTCAATATTTCATTCAACTATTTGTTTGAATGTTTCACTGACAAATAAAGCAGGTTTTCTATCTGGATATTGCACTGTAACAGTCTTTGCTTCCATGTGGCCCACAGAATTCTCTGGAATGAAACCCAAGTTGATAGTTTCAAATCCGGCTTCACTATCTGTATACATTTTGTTTTCTTCCTAGTTTCATTATTTTAACTAGGACTTCCCTCGATGATGTTGAGGGGAAGTGATGAAAATAGACATTCTTGATTTGTTACATATAATCCTAAGAAGGAATCATCTAGCTTCTTGCCATAAAGTTTAGTATTAGGTATGTGCCATACAAATCAAGAAAACATTGGAAGCACTGGAAATTATAGGAACTACCTCCATTTTCCACAGTTTTTTTCCCAGAAAAGTTAAGTTACTAAAATATAATAAGTTTTAAAAGGTGAGAGTTTTAAAAACAGCCTGAGGTTCTCAGTAAAATTAAGCTAAAAGTACACAAATTTCTGATCTATAACCTACCTTCACATACATCATATCCTTTCCCTTTATGCACCCTTCCCCAGGGGCATATTTGTAAGAATTGATGGACCTGCATTTGCACATAATTATCACTCAGAAGTCCATAATTTACAGTTCACTAATTAATAATTCATAGTCCATGTATTTGAGCAAATGGGATGATGACATGTATCCAGCCTTACAGTGTTTTTCAGCCCTACATGTTTTTAATTTCTAAACTAAATTTAGAACAGAAACTGATTCCAAAAGTACATAGGGTAGAGCTGGGCTGTGTGGAGTCAAGTGAAATATTGGAGCAGAAGTAGAAAACTGGCCAGGAAGTAGGTATGAATGTGACAGCAGGGACCCAGTGGCATGGTACTCAGAAGCAGGAATACACAATGGTACAGCTCACATGATAAGGAATGGGTCTGATAGCTGAAGAGCCAAATAGCAAGTTTGATAGAGAAGCTGATATTTTGAGTAGAATGGGTGATGTGAAGCAGAGCTTCAGGGTATCCACCAGAGCAAAAGACCCAGGGTATCATCATCAAATGTCCCAGGCTCTGACAGCAGTAAACAACTGTAACTCCTGAGACTCTGCAAACTCTACTTTCAGGAAATAGAGAAATGACACTCCTCCTAAACCAGAATCCTGCTATTCAGAACAGACACCATTAAGACAGTAGACAAGCTAAATAGCGCTTATATGCAGTGCCCACATATCCACATTCTAGTCTGTTTGTCTGTTTGCTAACCCATTCCTTTTCTAATTTCCCTTCCCCCCCCCAAAAAAAACACAGATTGGTCAGATTACAGAATATCTGTATCTCAGCCTCCCTTGAGCTAGGAAATACATTCATTATTTAACTGTATATATTTACCTCTTTCTTTTATTTTAAGCTTTGTAATGATATGATTTTATTTTACAGTAGGTAGGTATCACAAAGCAATCTTCTTTAATAAATTTGACATCTAATAGTGCACATTTATAAAAACTAATCATCTTACAAATTGTTTTGCAATCCAAGTATACAGCAACTTGGAATACAACATTTAGAAAACAAGATCTAATGCAAAAAGACATTTTTAAAAACTGTAATAGTGCAGGATTGATATGGTTCAGATTTTACAGCTTTCTAACTGTATCGTCTATGTCAGAGACCTGTTCCTTCAGATGACTCCACTGCTCCATATTAAGAAGCTACTCCCTTATTTAACTTAATCCACATTGATTTCCATGCTGGCTACACTAGTTCTCAAAATAATAAATGCAAATAGCTAATAAGTATTTTCTGGGTCTGTATCCTTAGCCATCAACGAAATTCAAATTAAAACTACTTTAAAGTCTATCTCATACAGTCAGAATGGTTATTATTAAGAAAAAAAACCAGAAAATACTTGTATGTGGGGATTATTTTATTATTTTTTAGCAAGAATATGAACTAGTGTAGTCAGCATGGAAATCAATGTGGATGTTTCTCAAAAAGCTAAACATTTTATGACCTGGCTGTACCACTCCTACTCATGTACCCAAAGGCCTCTGTGTCTGTCCACATGTTCATTGCAGATATGTTTACAATAGCTAGAAAATAAAAATCATTCCAGATATTTATCAATAAATGAATGGATAATGAAAGTTTAATACACATACTCAATGAAATTTTATTCATAAAATTATAAAGTTTGCACAAAAATTGACAGAACTGTCAAAGTATAAGAAAGCTCAGAAAAACTGTTCACTTTGTAGTGTGGTTTTTTGCTTCTGTACTTTTAATTTTTCATTTATTTATTATTGCTGTGTGTTTATGTGCACGTGTGTGTGCATGTGTGTGTGTGTGTGTATGGTTGTGTTTGAGGGCATCTATGTGCCACAGCGTGAATGTCGAAGTGAAGAAGACAGCTTTAGAGAGTAGGTTCTCTCCTTCCTTCAAGTGTGAGTGAAGATCAAGCTAAGGTCATCAGGCTCAAAGTGCAGGCACTTTTATCCCCTGAGCCATCTTGCCAGCCCCTAGCTTCTAATTTTATATATGTATATTTATGTGGAAATGTATACAGGAAACTAGAAGGGTCTCATGGGAAGTGAAAAGGAAGCCTTAAGGGAGAGAGTGAAGGTAAACCACCTGAGACACAAAAGTACAAGGGGGAAATACTGCGTGTAGAAGAGTAAAAGCAGTGTTGGGGAAGGAGGTGAGAAGAGGAGGCGCAGAAGGCAGGTATCAGCATGCACATCTGAAAATGCCATAAGCACATGTTTTGAAAGCTAATTAAAAATAAATAAATATATAAAAATCAATTTAACTTAGTTTTCTTTTACTAATACTCAAAACAATACGTATTAGTGGGTGATAAGTCATATTTCACTATATACACTTCATGGTGTTTGAACCTAGTTAAATGTACTTATCTGCTAAAATATTTATTGTTTTTTAAATATTAAAAATCTTTGACATTCAGCTCTGGTACAATTTGATGAGCTGGGGTAGATGGGAAGGGGGGCTCCCCTTTGCTGAGGAAGAGGAGAGGGGTAGGAGGGAGAGTGAGGGAGGATGAGACTAGGAAATGATGGGACTAAGACCAGGATGTAAAATGAATGAATTAATTAAAAAATCATTTCTTCCAGCATTTTGAACTATATAGAAGTATAGCCCACTCTTGCTTCTGCTCTCACTCCCATTCCTGGGAACTGAACACAGGGCCATGGATTTGCTAGGCAAATACTCTAAGGGACCACATCTCAGCCTTGTGATATACTATTATCTGAAGACATCCTACTGTGCACTATACCTTCTTGCTTTAATTGTAATTTGGAAACTGTTCGTCCTCTCTGTTCCATCTCTCTCTCTCCTTACTCATAATTTTTATTTTAAAACGTTGAAGGATTCTAGGTCATCTAGAGCCCCTGCACAGATGTAGCCTATGGCAGCTCAGTGTCCAAGTGGGCTCCCTAGTAAGGGGAACAGGGACTGTCTCTGACATGAACTCAGGGCCTGCTCTTTGATCACCTCCCCCTGGGGGAGCAGCCTTACCAGACCACAGAGGAAGAAAATGCAGTCAGTCCTGATGAGATCTGATAGGCTAGGGTCAGATGGAAGGTGTGGAGGACGTCCCCTTTCAATGGACTTAGAGAAGGGCATGGGAAGAGATGAGGGAGGGAGGATGGGATTGGGACAGAGTGAGGGAGGGGTCTACAGCTGGGATACAAAGTGAATAAACTGTAATTAATATAAAAATATTTTGACGTAAAAAATCACTGAATTTAGAGTTGTTCTTTGAGAATGGGTAAGGGAATACTTAACAAGACAACCATTAATTACCAATAGCTTCTCACATAGTGGTGGGACCCCTCATTAGTCCCTTTCTTATCCATGATGGAATGCCAGCAGGTCCAGTTTTGTGCAGATCTTCCACAGTTAATTATAGCCATAGTCACTGTGAGTTCATGGGTCCAACAGCCACACCATGTCCAGCTGAGAGAATCCTTTTCTTACAGTCTTTCTGCTTCTTCTTACACAATGCTCCCTGGGCAGTGGGTGGGGTAATATAGATATCCCACAAAGAACTGGGCACTCTGCAATCTACTTATTTTCAACACATTGGCCAGTGATGAGTTTCTGTATAACCCATTACCTACTACCAAAAAAGGGAGCTTGTCTGAACAAGGTGGAGAGAAACACTTGGTCTGAGTATAAACATGAATATTTAGAAGGAAACTTGACTACATGTCCCTTTAACAAAGCATCAACAATAGGCCCTCCCAGTGTCAGCCATAGGCTGATTAGCCCCCAGATAATCAGGCCACTGTTGTACCAGTGAGCATACCCTGACAGGTCACTACTGTAGTGTGCAAGGTCCACAGCTGAGCAAGACTGTTAACAGCCCCCTCTAGCAGTCTGCAACGTACCTTTTAGCATGAAGAACAAACACAAGGTACCAGCATATCTGGCTTCATTTTTGTGTTATTCATCCAAAATGTGTGATCTCAGCAATAGGGTCTTACTAGCCAGTTACAGTGGGCAAAAAGGAGAAATGACAGTGGCCTATATTAGTGTAAGCATCTGGAGCCTTTTGGGCACCAACCCTTAAGAAGATATCACACATATGTATCCTTCTTGGTTCTGCATCCACTAGAAAACTCTAACTAAAACAAATATCAAGAACAATCAAGGAGAGATCCAAGATGGCTGCCCCCAGGAGGACACTGTGTCTGAGGAGCAGGACAGTAGTGTAGGCACAGCAACGGGGAGACTGAGATCTTGGACCTAAAACACCAGCATTTGCGACTGCCAGGTGAGCAGAATTCCTACGGTGGGGAAATCAAGTGGAAAAGTCCAAGGGACACCCAGCTACTTCCAGGAAAAACTCCGGAGGGTAACAGGCTGCGCACAGCCGGGCTGGACACCTAAGCAGCCATTTGGGTCTGGGGCACACAGTACCCCGGACGGACTGAGTTTCACCCAGATACCGCGGGCTGCACTGCGCAGGCCCACAACCCTCTGTGACAGCAGCTGCCACTTTGGGCTGGGGCACACAGTACCCCGGACAGACTGAGTTTCACCCAGATACTGCGGACTACACCAGTCAGAACCACACCCCTAGGCACACCCAGCCACCACCCTGGATTGGGACCTCTTGTATCAGGTCCAGACCGAGGTGCCCCCAAATAACATCTCAGACATTGGTGCACAGCCCCTGACTCAGAAGGAGGCGCCAAGGCTCCAGTCCAGAAGAGAGCCCTTAGCAGCAAGCCCAGGGCAGAGCTCAGAGCCTCCTGACCAAAGCAGTGCCCCCAGTGGACATATCAAAGGGGGACACGCAGCCTCTGGCACAGAGTGAGGAGCCAAACCTCCAGACCAGAGGGGAGACCAGCCTGTGGTGCTCACAGCCTCTAGCACAGAGCACGAAGCCGGGCACACAGATCCCACAACAGAGTTCAACTGAGGCAACAACACACACTATCAAACCACTAGAACTCCCTGATCTTCTTGAAGAATACTCCTGAAAAAAGAGATTGACAGTTCCAGACTGAAGCTCAGCCTTAAAGCACAAACAGCTCCGTGATTATATATAAACAAATGCCCAGAAATCAGCATAAGAACTCACCCAACAATAATCAGGACACCATGGCCCCACCA
>CM053767.1:985966-1057657 GCA_028658305.1 Pachyuromys duprasi
GAGGGCGAGAAGTGATGATAGAAATGGAGGAGGTTGGTGAGACTTGGAGAGAACAAGAGCTCCACAAGGCCAATTTGAGCAGGGCACAGGGGTCTTGTATGAGACCATTTCTACAACCTAGGACCACGTGTGGATGTGGCATGGAACCCCTGCTCAGATGGGGTCCATGATAGCTAGGTGTTGGACTGAAGACCCTAGTGAGGGAAACAGGGACTGTTTCAGTCTTGAACTTGATGGCTGACTCTTTGACCCTACCCCATACATGCCGAGGAGCCTGGCTAGATCCCAGGGGAGGACATTGCAGCCAGCCCTGAGGGGACAGGATGAGCTGGGGTTGGATGGAAGGGGAGGAGGTCCTCCCCAGTTGGTGGACTTGGAAGGGGCAGGAAGGAGATGAGGGAGGGTTGGGGAGGGTGGGAGGGAATGAGGGAGAGGGCTACGCTTGGGATGCAGAGTACATAACCTGTGATTGATAACAAAAAAATAAATTAATAAAAAACAAAGAAACAAACAGAAAAAGAACAATCAAATGCTGTCAAAGATGTGAAAAAAGGGAGCCCTTTCTCACTGGGTGGAGAATAAACCGATGCAGAGATCAATATGGAGTTTGATACGTATATATCAGAATTTAATAAATTTGCTTAAAATAGTAATAGCAGACTCACATCTGAGAGCTGAGAACTCAGTCCTTGAGGCTGAATGCCCTTGCCTTTTACTAGAGGCTTATAACTGGTGGTTACCAATCTACAGAGTGGGGTTCCTCAGAAGTCTCAATTTGACACTGGAGCCTCAAAGATTCCTGGAGAACTATTGGTCTCTAGTCTGGGATGAAAACAGCAGCAACAGCACAAATCAACTCCTCAGAAATAGGGAAGGCTACGAAAGCGAAGGGTGAGATGACCTTCCTTTTACCACATCCTTTTCATCTACCAAAGAGTACTGCTCACAATTGGGTGGGCCTTCTCTTGTCAGTCTGGGCAATCAAGACAGGCAAGGCTTCCTACTCAGGTATATAATTTGTGTCAAGTTGACATCAAAATCAATCATAATAATAATTATTTGTAGGATAAAATCTCAAAGTAGTTTTAGTTTGCATTTTCCCAATTGCTAAAGATGCTGAACACTTTTTTTTTTCTTCTTTGAAACACGGTCTCTCTATGTAGCCCTGGATGACCTGTTACTGTGTATCTTAGTCACTGTTCTATTGCTGTGAGGGGTCAGAGTGACCAATCAATGCATCTCTTACTAAAAAAAAAAATTGATTTGATTGGGAGGGGAGTGTTCACTGTTTTAGAGTTTTAATCCATGGCAGGGAGCTTGGCAACTTGTAGGCATCACTGGGACAGTAGCTGAGAGCTACATCCTGATATGTAGGCAGAGAGACAAAGACTGGGCCTGGCAGGGACTTTTGAAACCTCAAAACCCAGCCCCAGTGACACACTTCTTCCAACAAGGCCACACCTCTTAATCCTTCTAATCCTTTCAAAGTACCAGTCCCTGGTGACTAGATATTGAAATAAATGAGCCTGTAGGGTCATTCTAATTCATCCACCACACTGTGTAAACTAAACTGACCCTCAACTCACAGATATCTGCAGCCTCTATCTACTAGGTGCTGGGATTAAAGGTGTTGTGCCATTGAGACTGGTGATGTTGAAAACTTTCAGAAATATTATTTATATGTATTTTTTCTACTTGTTTCCTTGATGTTTCTTTTCTTGAGTTCTTTGTGTATTCTAATCCTCTGAGGTATAGCAGACAAAATTTTTCTCTCAGTTTGTAGGCTTATATCTGGATCCTACATTCAGTTCCATTGGTCTATACAGTAGACAATGACAATACTATGTGACAGTACTCTCTGTTATCATTGTAGCTCTGTAGTATAAATTGAAGTCAGGTATTGTCACACCTCTAACAGTTCTTTTCACTCAGAAATGCAGTGGCCATAGGGTCTCTTCTGCTTTTATGTACATTTCAGTATTGTTTTTTCTGATTCTGTGAAAAACAGCACTGGGATTTTTGATTGAGAGTGCATTGAATGTGTAGATTGCTTTTGATAAGTTGTCCATTTTCACAATATCAATTTATTCCATTCCATGAGCATGGGCTATCTTTCCATCTTTCACTGTTCTCCTTGATTTTATTTTTCAGGTTTTTAAAGTTTTCATTCTACATATCATTCACCTTCTTGGAGGTTTACTCCAGGTTTTGTGGATGGGACTGTTTCCTGTTTTTGGTTTTTTGGGTTTTTGGGGGGAGGGGTTGTTTTGTTTTGTTTTTTTCTGTATGTTTACCATCGACATTTAGGAAGCCTGCTGATTTTGTTTTAATTTTGTTTCATGCTACTTTGCTGAAAGTGTTTTTCAGCTTCAGGAGTTTTCTGATGAAGTCTTTAGGTAATTTGTATAAAATCACATTATCTGCAAGTGAAAATACAGTGAGTTCTTTTCCTATTTGCTTCTTTTGTCTTATTGTTGTAGCTAAGACTTTGTCATACTGCTTTTCTTATTGTAATAAACTACACCAACAGAGGGAGAAAGGGTTTAATTTGGTTCACAGTTTCCAAGGTAGTTTGCTAACAGACTACTTTAACAGGAGTTTAAGGCAACTGGTCATATTGCACCTATAGTCAGGAAACAGAGGGAGATAAATATGAATATTGGTGCTTATTTAGCTTTCTCCTGTCCAGGAGCCAACCCCAAGAAATGGTGCTACACATGTTTAGATGGACTCTTTCCATCTCAATTAACCTAATCAATATGATCCTCACAGGCAGGGCCAAAGACTAACTAATCAAGATAATCCCTCACAGGTACACAAATAAACATGCTTCCTTGGTGAGTCTAGATCTCATCAAGCTGATAATATAAATCTTAATAGATTTCTAGCATTATATTACTTGGAAATGAAGAGCGTGAATGTTCTTTTGTCACTGACTTCAGTGGGAGTTTTTTATATTTTTCTCCTTTTAGTATAATGTTGGCTACAGGTTTGTAACACATAGCCTTTGTGGTGTTCAGCCTCCTAATCTATCCAGGGCTTTTATAATGAAGGGCTGTTTTGTCAAGGCCTGTCCTGCATCTCTTATATTATGCAATTTCTGTCCTTGAGTCCACTTGTGAAATCAATTACATTGTTTATTTGTGAGTTTGATCCATCCCTGCCTGAAGCCAAACGGATGAAATGAGTGACCGTTTCTAATATACTCTTGTTTTGCTTTGCAAGTATTTTACTGAGAAATTTGGGAATTATTTTCAATGGGGATCTTAGTATATAATTTTGTTCTTTTGTTGTTCTTTATCAGGTTTTCTATGAATGTAATGTTGCTTCAGAAGATTAGGTTGGAAACATTCCTTCCTCTTCTGCTTTATGGAATATTTTGAGAAGCATTGGTTTTAATTCTTTAAACATCTGGCAGAATTCTGCACTGAATCTATTTGGACCTGAGAATTTTTTAGTCAGGAGATTTTTTTTAAAAAAATTAGTGTATTAATATCTTTGCTTAGTGTGCACACACATATATTTCATCTTCATTTAAATTTAGTAGTTCATATCATCTAGATATTTATAATTTGGTGGAATATGCACTTGTATAATATGTTATTGTGATTTTCTGGATTCCTTTTCCTATATGTTATAATGTCACTTTTTGTCTCTAATAGTGACTCTTCTAAAGAGGAGTCATGTCATCTCCTTCTTCTGGTTGAATTGCCGACGGTTTTTCAGTCTTGCTTGCTTTTTTTTTTTTAATAGAACCAATTCTTCATTTTTTGACATGGTTGTTTGTTTGTTTGTTTGTCTTGAGACAGTGTCTTGTGTATACTAGGAAGGCCTCAAACTCTTTTTGAGGATAACCATGTCTTTTTGTTTTTTATTATTATTTGTGTGTGTTTGGTGTGTGTGTGTGTGTGTGAATCATGTGAAGTTCAGAAGATAACTTTTGGGACTCAGTTCTCTCCTTACAACATGGCCTTCAGAGATCTAACTCAGGTTGTCATCATCTTATGCTGCAAGTATGTTTACTCGCTGAGCCATTTAGCTCTACTGATCTTGAGCTTCTTATCCTCTTGCTTCCATCTCCTGAGTGCTGATATTACAGGGTAATCCACCCAGCACACTCAGCACATCCAAATTATTTGGTCCTGGGGATCAACCCCAGGCTTTATGTGTGCTAATTAAGTACTCTACCAGCTGATGAACATTCCCAGAAATCCCTTTTATTGCTTGTTTATTTCTATGTTATTGATTTCTGTCCAGATCTTAATTATTTCTACCTGTTGACTAGTATGGGTTTGATTTGTTCTTGTTTTTCTAGCACATTAAGTTACATCATGAAGTTCTTTATTTAGGATCTCTCAGATTTTGTAATAAGGCACTTATAGCTATAAAAGCTTCTCTTAGGTCTACCTTCATTGTATCCCATAGGTTTTCTATGATGCATTTTTATTTTCATTCAGTGTTAAGAACTTCATCATTTCATTCTTGACACCATCAATAACCCATTCATCATTCAATGGTGTGCTATTTGTTTCCCATGAATCTGTGTGTTTTCTGTAGTTTTTCTCATCATTGGTTTCTGACTTTATTCTATTGCAGTCAGATTAACTACAAAATGTTTCTTTTTAATTTTTCTCTATAAATTGATATTTGATTTGTGTTCTCATATATGATTTATTTTAGAATAAATTTTATGTACTCATAAAAATGTGTATTCTGTGGTGTTTAGATAATAGAGTTCTTGAGATATCTGTTAGGACAATTTGGTCTATGATGTCATTTAACTCCAGAGTTTCCCTGTTATTTCTTGCCTGGTGACCGGCCTATTGGTAAGAGTGGGACACTGCCGTCATCTACTATTACTGCGTTAGGATATATTACAACACTAGTTGATATATTATTTTATATCTAGTTGTATCTGTGTTTGTAGCATATGTGCTTAGAATTGTAATGTCCTCTTGAGAGTTTAGCTGTTTCTTCAATCATTATGACTCAATTTATCTTTTCTGAGTATTATTCTGACTTAAAATATATTTTGCCATTTATTAGAATTTTGATACATGAATGTTTACTAGTTCAATATGCTTGGAAAATTTTTGCCTATTCTTTCACCATAAGATAGTGTCTATCGCAACAGTACCAAAATATCTTGGCACAGGCTCTTTTCTGACACTGATACTCCAATCAAGGACCATTCATGGAGATAACCTAGAACCCCTGCTCAAATGTAGCCCATGGCTCAGTATCCAAGTGAGTTCCCTAGTAATGGGAACAAGGACTGTCTCTGACATGAACTCAGTGGCTGGCTCTTTGACCACCTCCCTCTGGGGGGCAAGGCCACAGAGGAGGACAATGCAGCTGGTCCTGATGAGACCTGATAAGCTAGAGTCAGATGGAAGGAGAGGAGGATCTCCCCTATCAGTGGACTTGGAGAGGGGCTTGGGAGGAGATGAGGGAGGGTGGGATTGGGAGGAAATGAGGGAGGGGGCTACAGCTGGGATACAAAGTGAATAAACAGTAATTAATATTTAAAAAACTGGAACACAAGCAAGGGGTACCTGATTCTGCTAGCTGCTGTCTGTTGCTCTGTACTCTTGGAAACCCAGTATTATACTAGCTGCTAAGTGTGGATGTGGTAGTGGTGGTAACTGGGGTGAGGGGCACGCTGTTAAGGTCCAGAACAATAAAGCTCAACCTGACAAAAAAAAAAGATAGTGTCTGTCTTTAAGGGTAAAATATGTTTCTTGGAAAAGAGGAGTCCTGTTCTCTGATTTTTTTTCTTCTAGTGTGCGTATTTTGACTGGCAAGTTGGTATTTAGTTCTATTATTAAAATATGTATTGATTTCTGTTACTTTATTGATTTTTGTAGTGTTAGTTATTTGATAGTCTTATTTTGCATAACAACTCTTCTGGAATCCTTCTGTTCCTGCTCAGCTTCTAAGATATGTTTACTCTTCTCTTCTCTCCATAGTACTTCCTTCTAATACTCCTGTAGAGTTTGCTTGGTTGTCATGGATTCTTTTAGTTTGCTTTTTTTCCCCATGATAATGGAAAGTTTTTATTTCTGTATCTATTATGACAGATAGTTGTGTTTGGTGTAGTAGTTGTGTGCATTGGCAGCTGTGGTCTTTTAGAACCTAAAATGTGTTTTCCATGCCAGAAGGCTTTGAGAGTTTTTACTGAAATTTGGCCTGTTGCTCTAACGGGCATGCGTTTGTAGCTGAGCCATTCCCTTTCTATTGCCGCATTCAGTAGCCTCTCTTCATTCTGTAGTTAGTATTTTGGCTATAATATGATGTGTGGAGTTTACTTTCTGGTCCTGTTTCTTTGATGTTCTGTCTATTTGATATTCTCTTGTGCCTGGATGGACAGCTCTTTCCATATATTTGGGGAAATGTTTCTTTGACTTTACTGATAATATTTTCTATGCCGTTGATGTAAAATTCTTCTCCTTCTATGTTCACAATTTTCAGATTTGGATTTTAATGTCTTTCCAAAAGTCTTTTATGTTCCATCGTATATTTTTTAATGTATCATTGACTCTGACTTAATGATGCAATTCTTCTGTCTTGTCTTCAATCTCTGATATTCGGCCTATTATTGAGACTTTCCCCTGAGCTTTTTATTTGACTTCTTAAATTTTTTATTTCCACAATCTTTTAAGTTTAGTTTTTCTTCAATATTTATACCTCTTCTTTGAATTCTACTTCCCCATCTGTATTAATATTTCCTTATTTCATTTAACTATTTGTTTATGTTCTCTTGGAATTCATTTGGATGATTATTTACATGCTTTTGAATTTATTCATGAGCTTATTTGTACCCTCTGATTCACTTAAATATTTCTTTTGAATTCTTTGCCTAATTTTATCTAAGTTGCCCTCTCTAGAGGTTATCTTAGTTAAGGTTTCTATTGCCGTGATAAAATGCCATGACCAAAAGCAAATTGGGGAAAAAAAGAATTTATTTCATCTTGCATCTCTTGGGTCACACTACATCACTGAGAGAAGTCAGGGCGCGGTAACTCCAGGAAGAAGCCTGGAAGGCAGAAACTGAAGCAGAGGTCATGGATGAATGCTGCTCACTATCTTGCCCTCCAAGGCTTGCTCAGGGCTGGGCCCTCTTACACCCTCAATCAACAGGCTCACCCACACGCCAATATGGTGGGGACATGTTCTCAACTGAGGTTCCCTCTTCTAAAAGGATTCAACTTTGTGATAATTTGATATAAAACTATCCAGCACAATTGGCCCCATCCGATTTGGCACACAGTATTCAACTATAACCATTCCTTTCTCATTTTTACCCAAGATGGTATGTTAATATTAATATCACAATATAAAAAATTAATTTTAAAAGTCCCATGATCTTTACAAATTTAAATACAAGTTCAGTGATTATAAAATATCCATGGTTACTCTCAAACTCCAAAGTCTTTATGAAACATTGAAACTAACACAAATGTGGGTTCTTGTAAAATGAAAAATACATTTAAAAAATACATTTCTTATTACAAGAAGGAAGAACTAGGGTACAGAAATAATCAGATCAATGCAAAACCAACAGTGTAAAGCTCCAGGTCAGGCATCTTGGATTCATTTGCAATTCGCTAGGCTCTTCCAAAGGCCTTAGGCAGCCATTCATTGTAAACTCAGCTTGTCACCTGGCCTAAGGCTGGCTCCACTCCACAGCTGCTGCTGCCCTTAGTAGTCCTGCCATGCTACTGGCACTTCAAAGATGCATGGGTCTCCACTGCTACTTGACTGCACTTCACCTTCCTAAGATTGTTTTTTTCAGGGACTCTAACATTGCCACTTAATACTAATCCTCAGCCTATCGCCATGACGGCTTCAATCCTGAGGTTTTCACAGCTGCCTCAGCTTCTCTCCATGGCCCCTGCGAAGCCAGTTCTATCCAGAAGATTCTTACCTTACCACATTCAGCCACATGTGATGCAGCCTTAGCTGCCTTTGTATGATAGCTTGTTTCTGTGCCCCAGAGATTTGGATTGTCTCAGCAAAGCAATTGTTTCACTTCCTCAGATTCTTAATCCAAAATATCACATGTATGGCCTTGATAAAGCCTTTAATTTCCTCCAAAACCTCATAATTCAGGCTTCCATTATCTGCATTGATCTCCGCATTAGCTTCTAAGACCCCACTGAACATCCCTCTGAGCTCTGAGTATTCTATATTTTTTCAGCCCAAAGTTCCACAGTCCTTTCGGAATCCTTCCCAAAACACGTGGCCAAGTCTGTCATAGCAGTACTCCATGATCCTGGTTCCGATTTATGTGTTAGTTGGGGCTTTTATTGTTGGGATGAAATACATGACCATAAGCAACCTGAAGAGGAAAGGGTTTCTTTTGCTTACACTTTCATAATCTCATTCCATCATTGAAGGAAGTCAGGGCAAGAACTCAATCAGGGCGAGAACCACGGTACAAGAATGATGCTGATGTCTTGGTGCTTACTGACTTGCCACCCATGGCGTGCCCAGCCTCCTTTTTCATACAACCCAGGATCCCTACTCAGAGGTATTAGCACCCACAATGGGCTAGGCCTACTAATATCATAAAACAAGAAAATGCACTGTAGGTTTGCCAACAGGCCTATCTGGTGGGGAGGGGGTATTTTCTTAAATGAGGTTCCCTCTTCTTAAAGGACTGTAGTTTATGTCAAGTTGACTTAAATTTTTGTAGAGACATAGTTACTTCGCTTTTCATGTTGCTTGCGCTTTTGCATTGGAGATTGCACATATAAAGTTAGTTGATCAGTTATAACCTTCTGGCGCATCTGTGGTGAGCGAGCATTTGGATTTGTTCCTATTCCCTACATTTAGCTCCTCTTGCTTTGGTTTATCACTGCCTGAAGTTCAGCTGTAGGCGTACTTGGTGCTGCATCATTAATGGAGCAGCTGAACTGATTTGGGCTAAGATCAAGAGTGGAGCCTCTGACCTCACAAATTGGATTCTGTGCTACCACATAACAAGGGGCTGCACCAGGGTCAGGCTGTGGTGATGCATTCTCTAACCTCATGAGCCAGGGTGTGAGATGTACAGTGGGAGCTTCACTGCGGGCAGAGGTAATTAACGAATGACCTCAGAGAACTGTCTGCAGCACCACTGAGATGCTTGCGGTGTGGCAGCGAAGAGGCAGAGAACAGAGGATGTGACCGCGTATCCTCAGGAATATGAAGGATGTGGTGCAGTGCGGGCTGGGCTAACAGTAAGGTACAGGTTTGCATCCTCTAACTTTATGAGTTAGAGTACATTCACTACATCAATGGCTGTGATAGAAGTAGAGTAAGGGGTTTTGGAACTCATGAGCCAAGATATATGTAGTATAGTAGAAGCGGCCCTGGTCAAAAAAAAATGCACTTTTTAATTAAGGTTTCAGTTAATTATGGAGAAACCATGCATATTAATACACTTTGAAATAATTCTATTTCAATGTGAAGCTGGACTACTCTAAAAATGCAAGTTTCAAAATAAATTGTTATAGACATTTTTTAAAACATCTTACGTATAAGCTTTCATATATTTGAATGTGCAATATTGAAAATAACTCAGGCTGTTGCCAAGTCTATAAACTGGCAGCCAGGTGTTTTGCTGAAGACAATACCTACACAACTCATTGAACGTGAAGAAGTCAAGCTAGCGCCACACAGAGCCTTCATGCCTGTGTGCTAGCATCTTTGGTACAGCATGGTACCCTTCATATTATTAAAAGAGGAACATTAACACCAAGCCAGCAACAATGGTGTACTACCTGCAAGATGGCCTGGAACAATGATGATACAAAGCTTGTGGGAGTAACCAACCAACAACTGGTTTTATTTATAGCCCACTCCATTAGATGACACCCGTGTTGGAGACTGCTTAGGTGTCCAAGAAACAGAGACTAAATCAGACAGTGTAGGGACATAGGGTAAAACCAAATACTACCAGTTTAAAGAAAAAATAAAAGAATGACCCCTAAGGATGTTTTTGTTCTACTCATGGCTCAGTGCCCTGCTGAGCCTCCATCAGAGAAGCTTTCTCCTGTAGCAGATGGGAAAAAGTATGGAGATCCACAGCTAGACATTATAAAGAGAGTAAGAGACCTTGGTTCTATCTCTCCCTCTCCTCAGGGCTCAGGGAAATCTGTGGCAGAGGAGGCAGACAGAACTTAAGAGCCAGAGGGGATGGAGGACACTGAAAACAAGGTGCTCTAAATCAGCATGATCAAAGCTTATATGATGTCACAGAGACTGAAGCAGCACAGGGCCTCACGAATCTGTACCAGGTCCTCTGCATATACATTATGGCTTTCAGTTCAGTGTTTTTTAAATTAACTATATAAATTATAGTTTATTCACTTTGTATCCCAGCTGTAGCCCCCTCCCTCATCCCCTCCGATTCCTGCCCTCCCTCCCTCATTCCCTCCTGTGCCCCTCCCCAAGTCCACTGATAGGGGAACTCCTCCTCCCTTTCCAGCTGACCCTAGCTTATCAGGTCTCAACAGGACTGGTTGCATTGTTTTTCTCTGAAGCCTGGAAAGGCTATTCCCCCCTCAGGGAGAGCTGATCAAAGAGCCAGGCACTGATTTCTTATCAGAGACAGTCCCGGTTTCCATTACTAGGGAACCCACTTGGACACTGAGCTGCCATGGGCTACATCCATGCAGGGGTTCTAGATTATTTCCATGCATGGTCCTTGGTTGGAGTATCAGTTTCAGAAAAGACTCCTATACCCAGATTTTTTTGGTTCTGTTGCTCTTCTTGTGAAGCTCCTGTCCCCTCCAGGTCTTCTTTGATGAGATTCCCTGCACTCTGCCCAAAGTTTGTCTATGAGCCTCAGCATCTGCTTTGATACCTTGCTGGGTAGAGTCTTTCAGAGGCCCTCTGTGGTAGGCTTCTGTCCTGTTCCCTGTTTTCTCCCTCTTCCAATGTCTATCCCATTTGCCTTTCTGAGTGAGGATTGATCATCTTACCCAGGGTCCTCCTTTTGGCTTAGCTTCCTTAGGTGTACAGATTTTAGTGTTTTTATGGGAGTGCTGAGTGTGTCTCTGATTTTTGTACCTTCTGCTTGGGCTCTTTTCCTCCTGTTGATATGTAATGTACAACTTTGAAATGATAGTTTTTGTTTATCTTATATGTTATCTTGGTATATTGTATTATTATCCCTCGGTAGTCTGTTCTTTTCTAAAGAGAGACAAAAATGGAGTAGCTCTGAATGGGAGGTAAGCTAGGGGTAGTGATTGGGAGAAGTGGAGAGAGGGGAAACCACAATCAGGATATGTTATGTAAGAAAAGAATCTATTTCTAATGAAAGGAAAAAAGAAAAGAAAAAATCCAGTAGCTCAAATAGAAAACTCAAAGGAATGCCTTACAAATGGAATTAATCAAGAAGAAGAAAGAATATCAGGACTCAAAGATAAAGAGGATTTGGACAAAATAAGCAAGGCATAGGAACAAAAAATTTAATAGCACAGGAAGGAGCACAAAAAACTGTGGGCCACCATTGAAAGCAAGTTATAGACACAGATGAGGGAGAAAATCCCAAGTCAATTGCATAGACCAGATTTTCAACGAGATCATAGAGAAAAACTTCCTCAATAAGAAAAGATACACTCATATTAATATAAGAATCATATAAAACACCAAATAGACAAGGCCAGAAAAGAAAATCCCCATAGCATATCATAGTTAGCACATTAACTATACATAGGAAAGAAAGTGTATTGAAAGCTGCAAGAAAAAAAACAAAACAAACAACTCACGTCATATATGAAGGAAAATCCATCAGAATAACTCCTGATTTCCAAATGGAAACTTTGAAAGTTAGAAGGGTCTGGAGCAAAGTCCTAAAAGACAATGGCAGCCAACAGCAAAACACGCTAAATGATTGAAGGAGAAAGAAAAATTTTCTATGACATAGACAGCCTTTTATATCCAACAAAACAAACCTAAAGAAAACACAGGAAGCCATATTTCTATGGGAAGGAATACAAAACCATAATTATTAAAACACAAAATACCACTGAGAACACAAAGATTAACCACTATCAACAAACATATCTAAATAATAACTAAATATCAAAAACTGCAAGTCTATAATCAAAACACACTGATTGGATCAAGAAACCAAATCCATTTATGTGTTCTCCACAAGAAACACATATTAGTGTTTTAGAGTAAAAGAAAGGACAAAAGTATTCCAATGAAATGAGAACAAGAAGCAAGCAGGCATCAATATCCTAATATCTGACAAAGCATATTTCAAATTAAAACTGATCACAAGAGATGAAGAGGGACATTTTATTCTAATCAAGGGACCAGTTAACCAAAAATACCAAATTCTTATCCTAAGCATATATGTATCTCTGGGGCATCCAATCTCAGGAAAAAAAAAGATGCTACTAGACTTAAAGACACAGATTAACATCAATTCACTAATATCAGCTGATTTCAATACCCCACCTTCTTGAGTGTCTGTTTATATGGACAAATAAATGAACAGAATAACAATAGAATTAAACAATAGCATATACCCAATGGACTTAATAAATATCTGTAGAATATTATATCCACTGAATATTCTATTCAGTGGCCCATGGAAGCTTTTATAAAAGAGACCACATCTTGCCTTTATTTTAGACAAGTAACAATAAAATATTATATTAAAAGTAAATATTTATAAATTTAAAAGGATTTAAAGTACTCCTTTTTTCCTATGTGACCATAATGCAATAAAACTAAAAATAGCAAGAAAAACACTAGTAAATGTACAAATTACATGGAGTTAACCAACATGATTAAATGATGAACGAGTCAAAGAAGAAATCAAGCAAGAAAAATTTTCTGGAATTAGAAGGAAATGAAAATGAAAACAAAACACAACAAATCTCTGGGGCAGTTCTAAAGGGAAATTTATGACTTTAAGTGCCTTCATTAAAAAAAATCAGAAAGATCACAAAGAATGGTTTATGCTATAACCCAAAAATGGGACAAACCAAATCCAAGACTTCAACAGCAAGAAACAATAAAATCCAGAGCAGAAATCAATAAAAAGGAAACAAAGAAACAGTATAAAGAACCAACAGCATCCAGGAATATAAAGTCTGGTTCTTTGAGAAGATAAACAAGATTGACAGACCCTTTTCCCAACTAACCAAAAAGAAAAAGAGAGAAATGCAAAATGAAGGAAGGAAGGAAGGAAAGAAAGAAATATTGAAAGAAGAAAAAAGAAAGAGGGCCCAAGTTAACAAAATTACAAACCAACAGGGAAGTATTACGACAGACACCAAACAAAATCAGAACACTGTAAAATAATATTAAAAAAAAAAAAAAAACGTATAGCTAGTTTCCATTGTGGACATGTTGTTCTAAATGATGTTCTCTCCTCACCTTAAGAGGAAGCATTTCCCTTGGCTTCAGGGTCCCTGGCTCAGCAAGATTCTATTGTCATTTCATCGTTTTCCTCTCTATGATGGTGATAAATTCACAACATGGCCTTACTTTGTAAGTGGTTCTAAAAACAAGGCAAAATAATTATTTCCTGAAAAGACTGTAGGGCCTTATTGGAAATGACCCAAGATAAAGAACGATGCTTAAATGACGCTGTAGCATGTTACCTGACTCAGCCTTCTAAAATTCCTGAAGCAATTTCTGATGCATTCAGGGTCTTGTTGACTTTAAACATAACTCACAAATATCTTCTATATAATCGTTTCACTCTCTGATTATCTCTGGGTTTTTGGTCCTATATCAATTTCATAATGTTTATAAGAGATTACATCATACATTCGACACGGAGAGGAGACATAGGAAGAGTTGAGGGTAAAAGGAAAGGGCAAATTATAATTGAATAATCTATAGTCCAAATAATAAACATACAGATATGATCTACTGTACACCGGGTACTGTTAGTTTCTGAAAATATATACAAATGAAAAAAAAATCCTGAGTCTTTTCTAACCTTTCTATGTCAGATGTAGTCCTGATAATACACCTTGATGTATATGTCTCATATACATTTGTATACCATGTATATTTGTAATCACTTTTATCTAAGAATGTATCCATAAGTAATATAGAGCTTGTTCTTTAAATCAGATGAATGTCATTGAAAAATATATTGTCTTTTTAATATTGTCTCAGATGTAATAAATGTGCACAGCCATGAACGTTAAAAACAACAACAACAACAACAAAACTTAGTCCTTTAAGCTAGAAAACCTAATTGAAATCAATGAATTTTTAGATACAGCCAGACAACCAAATTAATCCAAGAAGAACTCACCAGCCTAAATAAACCCATAACAATTGGGCACAAATTGAAACTGTAATAAAAAATAGCCTTTAAAAAAATTGGCCAGGTAGATTCAAGTAGAATTCTATCAGACATTCAAAGAATTAAAGGTAACAACTGACAAGTAGAACTTCATTAAAGTAAAAATCTTTTGAACAACTAAAAGCAGTGAACTGGGTGAAGAGGACACCCATCAGATAGGATAAATCTCTGCCAGCTAAACCTCTGACAGTGGACTAATATCCAGAATATATAAAACCCTCAAAAAACAAGGAGTTGAAAATCAAATGACCTATGACCTATTTGAAAAATGGGCCTAAGATTTAAAGAGAAAATTCTCCAAATAAGAAAAAAAAATCTAAAAAATATCTCAAAAAAGTTCACCCAGTCCCAGTGGATACATCTATTAAACATTCCCTTATAAGGGTCATTTAAGGAATTTGCTGTGAGATTTTTGTCAACAAGAAATAGCAGAAGCTGTGCCCATAAGGTCTTGCCAACATGACTGCCCAAACACGAGCTGAACAAGAATGATACCAGTAGACATGTCAGAGTAGGTGAGGTAAACCCCATGAGGCCTCAACCTGCCACCAAGAGCTACAACAACTAAGAAATGCCAAGTGTGGGAGATACAGTCTTCTCCAGGGATGAGCGCACCAATCCTATCGGCTGTCCAATACCAAATGGTCAGCCCTGAAAACATACATACATAAAACACGATACAGACTGAGCATATTGTATTTAAGAATATATATATATGCATATATATATACACACACACACACACATACACACAATTGTATTTATAAATTTGAAATAGCAGGGAAGGATTTATGGGAGGATTTGGAGGAAAGAAATATAATTATATCCTAATAAAAATTGAAATTAAAGTTAAAAAGTCAATAGTTTCAAAAAATAATTTTAATTATATATACTCCAATCCAATAACTTAATTTGATAATTTATCTGATGGAAATGAATTTGCATGTTAAGTAATTATACAGTGGTACAAATTATTTATATATAATGCCAAAACATGAATAATGTATGACTGTCCATACAATAGTAGATCAGTTAAGCAGAATTTGTGACTGGAGATGTTTCTTACTTGTAGAACACTTTTGAAAAGCATAAGTAAGGTTCTAGCCTCAATCCTTCATAGTGGCAATGGAAAAAAAAAGCAGTACTGTTTTTTTTCAACAGCACATCTATTAAATATGGCAAATGTTAAAATGGTATATCTTAAAAATGGAATGCTGCAGAGAAGATTAGCCTGGCCCCTGAAAATGGATAACACACATTCATGAAGCTTTCCATACTCTTTTTAAAAAGTATTATTTGAGCAGCAATTCAATGGAATTAGATAAAGCCATTACAAGTCATGAGCAAGAAGTTTGATAATAGTTACAATTATTATCATAATTAATTATGATTAGAATTAATTCAACATAGCACTATCCATTAATGAGGCAGAAGCTTCAAGAAGCATGAGCTTTTCCTCTAGCATCCTGAGTGTTGTCCATGCTCACCTTCTATCGTAGAGTAAATCAGTCTGAACAAACACAGCCATCTAACCACTACATGTAAATATGCAGACACGGGCAGGGCAGTGGAAGTAAAAGCCTGGTGGAAGACTTAGGAATTTTTTGAACAGTTTTTCTATGTATCCTAGGCTATACTGGACATCAAGACCCTCTTACATAACCGTAGCAAATGCTGAGAGTCCAAGTGTGTACCACCATGCCAAGATTTAGGATTTTTTCTTTATTATTTTTAAATAATTGAAAAATTACATCATTTTCCTCCTCCCTTTTCTCAATCCAGCTCCTCCAGGCCAACCTCAAGTTGATAGCCTCTTTATCATTTATTATTGTAACACACACACATATATACATTTTGGTGTCTATCTGCATATACACACAAAAACCTTGCTGATTCCATTTTTGTTTGTGGTGTATATTTGGTTTCAAGGCTGACTACTCTGAGTTGAACAACAAATGAAGGAACTCATTCCCAAGAGAGGCTAATTCTCCTCTCAGCAGTCACTAATTGCCTGTAATTCTTTCTCTAGTCATGGTAATCCACCTGTTTTTCTTCCTCCCACCTTAACATGTCCATAGACAGTTCCATTGTTGTGGTGTTGTTTACACAGCCATTTCCAGAAGAGGCTTTCACAGCAGACTTCCTGGTACCTGCTTTCACAGGCTTTCTGACCTCTCTTCCATCATTTTTCCGGAGCCTTATATGCAGGAGCTATGATATAGAGCAGTTGGGGCTGGATTTGTCACAGTCTGTTGATTTCTGCATTGTGTCTAGTTGTGGATTTCTGTGATTCCCATTTGCTGTGAAGAGAGGCATCTTTGATGAGGGGTAGTATAAGGATAAGATTTAGAATGTAATAAGGAATTATGCTGCTCTAGCAAAATGGCGGTAGTAGATTCTTTTCTAATATTCATAATTGCATTAGCCCCAGGAAGCTAGATAGTTTAAAGTAGCAAGCATAATTTCCCTTCTGTTGAGTAGGACTTAACTCCAATTAGGCAGCTATTTATTGCCACCAACACGTGAGTGTCATTTCTTGTACCATTCTGCATTTCTTGCCATGCTGGTCATTGTCATACTTCATAGATATTGCTGGTGGGTAGCACTGGGTGGTTTTGTAATTTTTTCTCTTTCTTAGCAGTTTGGAACTTTGGAAACTCAACCACAGGAAAGAGGCTTTCAGGTCAGATCCTGCTCTAATCATCTGAGTCTTTCATCCTAAATGTATGGTATCTTCAGTAATAGTTGTCCACCCTTAACCATTGGAAGGCTACAAGCTTAACCAAAAGCTACACCAGTAATCTATATTGTTTGGGGAAGCCCTTGAACTACCCTGGCAATCATTTGAAAGAAGGTGTCTTGTGCCTGGTACTAGAAGTTTTATTAGTTTATGGTTTTTATGGGGAACACTGTTGGCACAATATATACAGTTATATGTATTGTGTATAAGTTTAGGTAAATATAAAATAATATGATGCATTGGGGCTTTATCAAACAACTTTGGTGTAGAACTCTCTGCTCCTTCCCCAGTACTGTCTGTTTGCACACTGCCATGTTTCCTGACATGAAGATAATGGACTAAACTTCTGAAACTGTAAGCCAGCCCCAGTAAAATATTTGTAAGAGTTTCTGTGGTCATAGTATCTCTTCACAGCAAAAGAAACCCTAAAACAGTTACTTGTTCCTCTTCAATCACCAATGGGAATTTGAACTGTTGCTAGCTCTTTTAAAATGTCCATTCTAGAATATATTTAGCTGCTGTGGAAACATCCACTACATATGATCAGGAGACAAATGGCCAATCCCTAGCAGCAGTGTCACTGATTTAACCTTCAATATGTGGCCATCATAGCCATCTAGGTACATAACTGGTCCAGGGAACCAGTCTGGGTCCTGTATCCATGAGACCAAGCACACTCTGTACATTGGCGTGGTGTAACAAACTGTCAGTTCAATATGAGTCCGCTGCTCTTCTGGGGTCTCAATCAGCCAGCCACCTTGGTCCCATCTGTGAGGCACATGGACTGTGCCACTGAGGAAACCAGCATTAAGTTAGAGCAAGGTTGAGACTTGCCAAAGCCTGAAAATCTCAGTCTTGAGACCAGCAGGCTTAAGGATTGCTCCCTCCCTCTTCTGTACTGGCATGCCCTGCAGGGCTTAGGAGCACCACCTCCACATTCTTGAGGTAGTCATGTAACCTAGCACCAGAAATGTCTGTCCATGCAAATGAGGCACCATAGTGCCTTAAGCCCCTAACCAATGATAAACACCCTGGAAATCCCTTCCCACTCCCCAAGGTTCATACATCAATTGTTCACCCCAAATAAAGACACACACAAGCTGTTTCACTGAATATCGTCTAAAAGCCGCTGTTTTCGCAAGAAGAGCTAAGACAGCTATAACACTAGAATCCTCAGAGAAGGCCTTCTCCCCCCAACCCCCTGCCCCACATACCCTCCCACCCCAGCTGACCTGGGATCTTGCAGACCCCACCACTTCATCCTTCATCTGGTTCCACTTCATCCTTTCCAGCCTCATGTGCAGCAGTGCCTGAATGGCCCAAGGGAAGAAGCAGAGCGCAGAACCGCACCCACCCTCACCCCAAATGGCAAAGCTTTATCTAATGTAAGCATCAGAAAATCTCTTAGATGCACCTGGCATATATTGCTGGGTCTGATTTACTGTTTATTAGAGAATTGCTGGTACCATTGGGGCAGTTTCATCTGGTGCCATGGGGCATAAGGCACTTCATTTGACTGGCACTCTGTCTTTTCCTCAACAACTCCAGATAGTGCACAGTCTACCTCATTTGGGTAGAGAGATGGGCTGTGCCCCTAGTTTTTGTTTGAACTTGTGTGTGATCTAGTCTACTTTCCCTTTCCTTTGTAGGCAATCTGGACAGCTCAGGTTTCTACCTGTCCCCCCTTTCTTGTCTTATATATCACATGGGGCTGTGTTTCTACAGGCACAATCTGCATATGATGGCCCACAAAGGGCCCATACTGCAATCAGAGTCCTAAATACATTCCCAGAGCAGTGGGTAAGATCATGTCCCTCATTTCTGGTAATAAAATGTTCTGAGTTGCTCCATGAGAGTTAGCATCAGACAAGGCCTGGTACATTTCCAACTCTAGAACTATGTATATTTGTTTTCCACGGAATAAGTCTACTTACTCACAATCTTTGGCAGTTTACCTGTATTGGCCTACAGCAGATGTTCTCCAGCTGTCATTCAGGTCATTAACAAGTGTTTTCCCTAATTCAGTGGTTGTAGGCACTATAGTGCCTAAGAGGAGGCAGGTAGAAATAGATGCTAATTTCTCTTATCTCCTCTGCCATTAATGAGACACTATCCACCTTCTCATCTGAGAGCTGGTAAGTAGGCAGGGACTAGCTCCTCAGGACTCTATTTTCCCAGCTCTTATCACTGTCATGGCGAAAGAAGTGTAGAACACATGTTGAATGGCTGGTTTTCTATCCATAGGCCTGGCCATCAGATTCAAGCACTGTTCTCTTTCTCTGTCCCTGTTTCTCATTCTGTGGTGTGTGTGTGTGTGTGTGTGTGTGTGTGTGTCCCTTTATCCCTCTGTGCTCCCCTCACCCTTTATCTCTTTGTCTCTCTGCCTCTGTCTGTATTATTCTCTTTCTCTCCCTCCCTTTCCCCTTTGTCTCTTTGTCTCTCTATCTCTGTCTTTCTCTGTGTGTCTGTTTCTCTATCTGTGTCTCTCCTCCCCCTCTGCCAGATTCCTAGTGAAGCATGCAACAGAGGCAATGGACTTCCTCATATTCTGCCTCACCTCTAATAGGGGCCCCTCATGAAGCTCATGGTCCAAAGCACATATCTGGCTTCCATTATATGCTCCACAGCCAATAGAAGATGAGGCTTCCCACCATGGAGTTTCTTCGACAGTAGCCTTTAATGCATCCAGGAACAACCTACCCACCTTTCCTCACTGTTACGTGCTCCTTTCCTGGCATGCCATTTTCCAGGACCCAGCAAGGCTCTTCCAGTGATGCAAGTATTCTATCTACTTTGTCCCTGCTTTCCATTGGGGCCCAGAAGGCAAGAATAGCTGCCATAGGATACCACATTCTGTGTTTGGGCCACATATCTTTCATAACTCCCTCAGCTACTAGGAAAAATGACCCACTTACTCACAAAACATATCCTGTTTAATATGCCAAAACCAGGAAAGGAGGTCTTACAGGGATGGGAGTTAAAGAGAATGCAAAGGAGCCACAGGTAGATGTGCAATATTATAATTATATTTAGCATATAATTATAATTATAATTAGCATAAGAATAGTAACCAGATACCAACTAGCACATATGGGTAGCACAAGATGGGCACAGGTACATATGCAAACCAGCACATAGGCTCAAAGCTCTATAATCAGACACACCGACAAGACCAGGTGAAGGTGTAAGCAAAACTCACATGTTTATATCAAACTCAAATAGAAGTTGCATCTTTGCAATGGTCATATAACTGGTTACATTAATGCCCACACTAGGTTCCCTGAATATCTGGGGTCAGCCATCATTAGCTGACTCAAGCTTCCTGGGATGTCTAGTCTGAGCCTTCTTCGGCTCATTTTGGATAATCGTATCAGTGTTATGTTCACTAAATTTTCATTTGCCTTTACAGCCTTCTGTTCCCATAAACAGCCATAGCCATATCTTTGTAGTATATCCTGAGCATCAATTTTCAGCTACTGGGTAGTATAGCATCTACTTTCCTTACTGAAGAGATGGCTCAGAGGTCTTGAGCACTTGCTTATCTTGCAGTAGACCTCAGAGCTCAGTTCCCAGCACTCCTATCAGCCAACTGACAACCACCTGTGACTCCAGCCCCAGGAGATCTGACACCTCCTCTTTCCTCCGAAAGCTCTTGCACATGTGTGGCACGCACACACACACACACACACACACACACACACACACACACAGAGAGAGAGAGAGAGAGAGAGAGAGAGAGAGAATAAAGCTTTTAAAATGAGAATATTTTCTTTTTTTCATTTTTCAGCAGATTGACTACAAGCACGATTATTCTTCATCTTTGGGGCGAGTCTTAATCAAGGAAATGGTGATCTTTGTGACGTGTTTGAACTGGTGATATCTTCTATAGCAGGTGCTGAACTGCCAGCAGCCTTATTGCCCAGACACCGTTCTATGGAAAAGCGGTATTCAGCAGTCAGGGCATATCCATCTGCAGGACATGAGAAAGGGTCATCTGAAATACTCTTTTCTCATTTCTTTCTTTGCGTGCATAATGCATTGCTTTCTCCCCCTGAATAGAGATTGTTGCTATAGCAATGTTTAAGCACACTCCTCAATCAATATTAGAACTGCAGAAGCAAATATTCTATGCAGTTTGTGAGTCAGACACCACACTCCCACTTTTATTTGTTCGATTGTAGAATAAAGATTTGGGCAACTTCTTACAAGTTCTCTGCTGTGATGAATTAATGCCCTGTGACTGCTTCCCAGCAGAGGCCCTTGCAAGGCACAAAACAACAATAAGAGTGGCATGTGCGGGGAGTACATGTCTGTCAACACAGTGAGTGCAATGCTAGGTGCCTCAGAACTCCAGGATCCCACTGCTGCATGTGGGATTTTATCTATTGTATCTCAAAGTTTATCTAAGAAAATTGTCTTTTTTTTTTCCATTGCTCTATTCATCTCGAGCTTTCCACTGCAATTCCTAGCCTACCCATATAAATATTATTTCAGTTACCATACACACCTGGCAAAAATATGAAAAACAAGTTGGACTTTCTTATACAGAGTACTTACAGTCAAGAGCTGAAGAACTCCTACTTGTTTGTGTGCTTCCTTCTGTACTGAGGCTGTGTGGACAGGCCACACCTGTTGTGACACTATGGAGACATGGACCCCACCAGAGCATATCATCTTTGAGTGCTGCCGCCCAGCCAGAGCAGCTCCATTGAGCTCAGTAACCATGTGCCTCTGGGTTTGGGTGCCCTCTGCCCTGCTTCGTCCACGGCACTCCAAGAAGGCATTTCTCTCAAGCCTGCCCCCAAGCATCTGAAGAAGCTAGAGCTGTGCACAGCAACCAGAGCTCTGCCTGATCATAAGTCCCTGCCGCTCTGGAAAAGAGTAAAGCAGGGCCCTTGAATTCAACTGTGTTGCTCTTCTGCTTTACATTCATGCTCCTGATGACTCCCCACATTATTCACTCTTGCTTCCCTTTAGAATGTGCTGTTAAACACATCCTGTCTGTCAAAAAGATTTAACTCAGTATCTTCCAAGTTATGCATATTATTATTATAAAACGAATTTAAATATTCTGAAAGGCTGAGAATATTTGTTATTTCACATTTAAGTGAACATTTATAACTTAGATGACTAAAAGATGAGAATTGCCAAGCAATTTGTCAAGTTGCCTCAATATGCTTTAGATCCATATTTAGAAATATAATACCTTGATATAACTGGCGTCTAAACATATGTCCTATGTTACTCTTTCACTGTAACATTGACTTGAAAAGTCATATTCAACCTTCAAAATGCACCATTTTTTAGCAACAATCTGTTTTTAAAATGCTAAGGTGACAGCTGTCAGTAAAGCGCTTGCATTGCAAGAATGAAGACCTGAGATTGATTTCAAGAATTCATATAAAAGAAGCACTGGGTCTGGAGCCTGGAAATGACCCAGGTTTGGTTTCCAGCTCCCACATGGTAGTTCACAAGCATCTGTAACTTCAGTTCCAGGGCATCTGTTACCTTCTTCTGACCTCTGTGGGCCCCAGGCATGCAAGTGATCAAGTGACTCACATACACGTGCAGGCAAAACATTCATATGCATAAAAACTCAAAGGAGGATGAGGAAGAAGAGGAGGAGGAGGGGCTGCTTCTGCTAGACATTGTGATTCATGTTTGCAACCCCAGAGATAGAAAGATTGACAGTCAGATCCCTGAAGCTTGCCAAGTTCCAAGGCCGGCAGAAAAACCCATCTCCAAAAGAAAAACAAAACCAAAAGATAAATGACATGTAAGGAACAACAGCAAGGCTGTCCTCATGCCCACAGATACATGAACAGCTGCACACACAAGAACATACATGATGAAATAAATAAATAAATTTGAAACTATTTATAATGGGAATAATTTTTAAAAACTATTCAGCCATTTTATTATGGTGCTTTGAAGAATGCTTATATCTACTCTTAAAATACTAAATTAGTATTTAAATTTAAACATTTGGCATACAGTTGACTGTGCCACTCAGTAAATTACTGATTATCTGCATTCTGGCAAAATTCAGAATCAATCATGTGCAGGGCCCCTGGATATTTAGCTGTTAGGAAAGCTGTGATATCACATAGGTGCTGGCTCTTTCCATTTGTCCAGCCTACAAGGTTGTCTTTCTGGGGAAAGCTGTCACCAGACTTCAAAACCTAAGTTCTATAAAGTCTTTAGGATACATTCAAGCTCAAAAGAGTCATAGACCAAAAAACTGGCTTGCAAATGCCCTGCTCCAGACATTGGGATCCTGAGCCCCAGAGGAAGGAATTCCAACTTAGGAGAGCTGGGAAGAACTCCTAGTGAAAGAAGTATTTGGAGGACAAAAAGAATTTCAGCACACAGAATTAGGGAGGTCTTAGTGGAGACCTACCTGGGCAAAAGCATATGAGAAAATATGTGTCATAAGGTAAGAGGTTTGTCAGGGATGAGTATAGATCAATTGATAGAGTACTTGCCTGATTAAATACCCTGTATTTAATCCCCAGAACTATGAGAAATAGTTTGTGAATTAAAGAGTAGAATAGAGGTATAATATAAACAAGGTCTTTTCAGTGTGACACTAACTGTTATGAAAAGCTGGGGAAGTAACTCAGTGTATAATGTTTCTCTCTAAGATAGTTGTTCAGATGGATTGCAATGTTACAGTGTAGAAGTCTAGCAACCAAGGCTAGGAACTTTTCTCATTATTTATAATGAGCAATATAAATAATGGATGTATGAATGAGTGAAGGGGTTATTCTGATCTCACTTACTTCCTCTCAGTTCTATTGAGTGAATTATTGCCTGTCATCAGATAAATAAGACCCCAGTGAGAGTCTCCTCTATGCTGCTCCAGAGGACAAACGAGAAGCAGCTCGGCTCTCACATCACCCTTGTCATTTTCAGTTGAGACTCATACTCCTCGCACCACTCTTTGTCTAATACATCTCACTCCGTCATGAGCAGTCCTTCACTGAGTCTTTTTATACTGTTTTGGAGAATGGCTGCAGGCCTTTGACAATTGTCCTTGGGATTTCTCTGCAGTGTACTCTGTATGGCCTACATAGTTTAACCTGCTAGTGAGACTACAGCCAAGAGTCTCTAAGTGGAAAGATACAACTTACTGTTCTACATGTGTTGTGTCACATAGAAATTTACCTTTGTTAGTGTAGACTTGCTCTTTAGAAAAGAATCAAATACTAAATAGTTTAGGTTTAATGCACTATGTAAAGCCTCTAACACATAGTCATCTTTTGTCTGTTTGGTTGGTTATATAACATCTAAAAAACAATATGAAAGATGGTCTTAGCTCAAAGACCATACAAAATCAAGCCTGGACCAGATTTAGTTTACCGGCAGTGATTTGTCAAGCCCTGATACTGATCAACCCAAGGAACACAGCATTTCTGGCATTTAATTATAAGGAAGTCCAGAGCTAGCACGAATGAGTAAGTGCCTGAGGCCCTGGGGATGATGGTTGAAGTACTGAGACCAGCTGAAGAGAATGTTCAGAACACAAGCTAGAACTTGCCTGAAAAAAAAAACCCGAAGCATCCATCAAAAGAAAATTATTTTCAAAATGAAATCATTCTTGCATAGCAAGCAGCAGAATTTCAATCCAAACAAATGTGGAGGAGGAACAGGAAAATCAGAACCATGGACAGTCGCCTATTTAACGCAAATAAAGTTAGGTGTCTGAGGAGATGTGATGAATTATATCAGGGCACAGGGGTCTTTTATGAGACTGTCTCTCCAACCAAGGACCATGTATGGATATAACCTAGAACCACTGCTTGAATGTAGCAAATGGTAACTCAGTATCCAAGTGGGTACTCTAGTAAGGGGAACAGGAACTATTTTGGATATGAACTCAATGGCTGACTCTTCAACCTCCCTGCCCCCCAAGGGAGGAGCAGCCTTGCTAGGCCACAGAAGAGGACATTGCAGCCATTCCTGAAGACCTGATAACCTAGAGTTAGATGGAAGGGGAGGAGGTCCTCCCCTATCAGTGGACTTGGAAAGGGGCAGGGAGGAGATGAGGGAGGGATGAGGGGGATAGGGAGGGAATGCGGGAGGGAGCTATGGCTGGGATACAAAGTACATAACCTGTGATTAATATAAAATAAAAATGTTATTTAAAAAAGCTGAGGATGGAAGTTTAAGACCTACATCATAAGAAGGCACACCTTGATGCATTGTCCTTCAAGTCATTTCAGACTTATTTCAACTGTTTACTATAATAAACCCTTAAAGAAATATAAGGCTGTGTTCTGGAGAATGAAAAAGATAAATGATGAAGGAAATTTTAAAAAGAAAGAAAAGTAAGAATATACTAGTCAAATTTACTGGGTTACAGGTGTCCATATACCTGCTAAAACATTATTTTCAGTAGAGCTATAGGATGTTTCTGGAAGATACTAACATTTGAACTGATAGCGTATAGAAGATCACCATCACCAATAGGATTAAATATGCTTCAGTATTGAGAGCCCAAGCAGAACAAAACTGTGGGGAAAGGTAAACTCTCTGTCTTGTCCTGTCTCAAACATAATACTGCTGGTCTTGAACTGTGTCTACATCACAACTTTGCTGGCCTACAGCTCACAGATGGCAGAATGTGGGACCTTTCCAGAGCCATAATCGTGTGAGCTCATGCTGTCACATCCATATCTTCTTCCTCTCTCTCTCTCCCTCTCTCTCTATCTCCCTCCCTCCCGTGCGTGCGTGTGTGTGTAAAATCTCCAGTTGCAGTCTCTGGAGAACACTGACAATACAGAGTTAAGAGAGAAGAAATAAAAGTTAAATAGAAGAGTAAAAATATCCATAGAAACATAACAGTATATCTTTAAGAGGACAGCTGGCATCTGTATTAAACCTAAACACTATAACTATCACACATATATTTGTCTTTTTCTTTCCAGAAGAATCTGAAAACTTACTGTCTTATTGTCATGATTATATGGCCACATCCACTAAAGGAGTTTAGAAAATTCATACTACCTTAATCATATTCCCTTCTCTGATAAATTAATAAAAGGGAAACAGATGACCTCACCATGTGAAAATAGTGATTAACTCCATGGTGACTAACTACACTATACCCCCTCAATTTACATGAATAAAACTGTAGGGTACATGACAGACATTCTAATCCAAAGATATATAATTGACTGAAGTCTTTTGGTAAATGGACATTATTAAATACCTGTTTATTAAGTGAGCAATCTAAATGAATGCATACACACTTACCAAACTTCTAAGGTATTCAAAGGAAAGCTACATGAACCATGACAGAACAGTAGTAATCCTTAGCTAAACAAAACATAGTGCTTATTAGATTAAATTATTTTTAAATGAACTTTTAAAAGGTTTGTTGCATCAGGATAAAGTATTCATAGTGTAGATAGCTGACAAAGGATTTATGTCCAGATTATCTGAAGAACTCTTAGAAGTCAATACTAAAAGCTTAGAACACTTAGTAGGTGAAAGTTTGAGTAGAATGAGGTGCTTGGTGCCATTAGTCGCTGGAGAGAGTCCTATAAAGACCACAGTGAGATCCAGTATGACTGCTTCCACTGTTGCCCAGAATGTAAAGGAACATGGAACTTGCCATTGTTGATAGAGAAGTTCAACCACTTTGGAGAAGTTTGGCAGTTCTCAATAGAGATAGAAGAAAGATGGAAGAAACATGCAGACCTGAAGCACTTCCCTGAGAAAAAGAAAATGAATGTCCACAGAAAACCACCAACAGCAACAGCAGTTTTATCCATGATCTCAAAATTTCTAAAAATATTAAAAGCCAACACAGGTGAAATCGAATTATGGCATAGCCTTACTGTAAAGTTCTTCTCAGTAAACAAAAGATTACTGTACTCTGAAGCATAGGAAGATCTCAAAAACATCTACAGTTTCATCAAAGGTAGACACACAGAAGCACACACTGACAACCTCACTTACAAAATTCTAGAATAAAGGTACAGGAACAGAAAAGAGAACAGTGATCACCTCAGGGCTAGTGGTAAAAAAACAGAAAGGTTCGGTGTAGGCACAGGATGCCAGAGGGACTTCTGGAGCTATGGAAAGAGTTCTAAATCTTGAGTGTGGTGAGAGGTTACACAAAATGTTTTCTGAAATTCATCAAAATATGTGGGCTTTACACTGTTTTATTATATGTAAACTATACTCAAATCAGCTAATCAAAAAATAATTAGTGCAGCTGGACACAGTGGCACATGCCTGTAATCCTAGCACTTGGGGAGGCAGAAGCGGATGGATCTCTGTAAGTTCAAGGCCAACCTGGTCTACAAAGTGACCCAGGAAAGATAAGACTACACAGGGAAACCCGGTCTTGAAAAATATAATAATTATCATTTGCCCTTATGCACATAAGCAGTAGAGCCAAGGACTGAAAACTTGGAAACATGAACCTCAGTAATCTTTCCTATATTCCATTGTATACACTGAGGTATTTGGTCATAGAAACCATAAAGTCTAAAAATATGGATAATACCTGAGTAAGTAAAAAAGCATTACCGCTAAAGTCTAGAGAGTGATTTTGTGTTTCTGACCCTTGCCCATATGACTTCAGCTTTTCTGTTCCAGGAAGCCATGTTTCCATCAACTTCTCTCACCAAAACCTGTCAAGAACTATTGGGAAGTCTGGGGTTTCCCCCATTATAACTAAGTAACTTGTCATAATTTCATACATGTATCCAGAACCTATGACTCCAGTTAAGAAACAAGTATGTCAGTGCTCAACGCAGTAACCAGCAGAGCTTCCCCTCTCTGTGGCCACTCCTCTTGTCTTGCAGAAGTAATATGGAGAGGCCCAACACATACAGGGCTGTGTTACAGCCAATGGAAGTATGAACATGAGGAACCCAAACCTTTTGTTCCAGACAAACAGCAGACCTACTTACCCCAGATTCTACCACTACATATTTCCAGACTGCTTAATGTCAAGATATTCCTAAAAGGACAGTTCTGAGAAAGCAGTTAGTGCCTCTTCTCACAAACACACAGAAAGGAAAGACACCAGTAGAGAATTTGTCTCTATACTGGGTTCCTCTTCCTTCTTTATATTTCCTTGTTTCCACTTTACTATTGCCTTGATCTCTGCTCCTCCCCAAGCATCTAAAACATCAGTTGGCTAAATAATAGGAGCTCAGCAAATAGTTGTTCAACATACCAACCTCTCAAACTCTTGCAGGTCCTTCAGTATCCAACTTAAATGACCCATCTTTAGAGGAATCAGACCCAATTCTGCAATTGAAATGTAAAATCTAGACATCTGTGCCTTTATGATGCTTCTTGTATTTTAGTATAAACCTCATCCCAGAATCTCTTGTGTATAGCTCCTTGTGTGTGTTTCTCTGACTATACTGAAAAGTGCTTGAAGGAAGGGAACTGAGACTAGAATGCACAGATGAAGACGGAAGGTGTGAGGTTCAAGGCAGTCGCCCCCAAGCTTGCTCGGACTGCACCTTGCTCAGTCTTGTCCAGCCTTGCTTGTTTAACTTTGTGTCCTCAGAATCCACCAAGGCGGCTTTCATGTTTGTTCAAAATAAATCATTTCACAAAATATTTTAGAGCCATGTACTCAGAAGCTCTTAGTTTCTTTTTACCCCAGAGGCACATTCTACCATTGTGTACCCTGCTTTGTGCCATAAAGCCTGACATTCATAAGCTGCATGCAAGGCATACTTGTCCCCAGCTTCTGGTTGGGTATGGTTATTGGGGACTTCCACTGGGAGTTGTTGGGGAACAAAGAAAATGAGTTCAGGGTATTTAGTCATTATCTCCCTCCCTATATCACTTGCTTCTGTTATCCATTCTTCTCCTACTCGTGGGTTTACTCTCTCTGGATTCTAACAACTACTCCTACCACTTATTCCCTGTGCCTAAGTGAGTCATGACTCCCTACCACAGCTGTCTCTGGAATGTTTTTCCATACCATCTCCTTTTCCTCACCTCTGCTTGTGCTTTTGGACACGGCTTATTAAAACTCTTTTAATCACCTCATTTGAGTCTTCTTTTTGTTTTCGACTGAGACCTGTAAGTAGTATAATATTGAACCTCAACACATATTTTAATAAAAATAAGAAAACAAAAAATACCACTTAAAATATCTACAGGGTGCTATTTTTAAATAAAATGAAAACTGTATGATGTTTTATTGATTTTAACAGAATGAATTTCATTTCAATGGATCATGGTACTGAAAAGTGATGAAAAGTGATGAGACTGAGTGGAAAGAAAACTTCTGAGAAGCTTGATGACATGTTACAGATGATGCTCTTAAGGGGAAGGGATGTTTTTATAATTACATTTATTTCATTGATACGGCAAGTCTATCCATCAAAATGAAAGGGCTCAGTTGGAAGATTACACAGGTGCAGACACCTAGAGTCCTGATGAGGCCACCTTCACAGGCAACCATTCTGTGGCATATGCATTACAGAAGAAAAGTTAAAGATTATATAGAGTCTTAGATGTCCCCAGGAATTATTAGGATAAAAGACATTAAATAATCTGAAGTCTATGGGATACCTAGTCAAAAATATTTTAATTATTCTAATGAATAGAATATGTGTTTAATTTGTCTTAACTCAAAGTGGGGTAAATGGTACTGGCTAGGAAAATGAAGGCTTTAATTGAATCAAAGTAGACTATGGTTGATACACTGTTTCACCGGGAAAATTAAATTACTGAAATGAAGAGGACTACATTGATAGTTTTAACACCAGTTTTATACTTTGGTCACTGCAAATAAACACTAGTAACGGAAATACCGCTGAGTAAGTTCATAGCCCCTTAACAATCCCAGGAAATCTTAGATGATGTTTGATTTGATCCAAAACTTATATGCTATAATAGAGTCTATCTTTTCTAATACTAATATTAAAATGTATCTGAAAAAAAGTGATACAAAACAATTCCTTAGGCCTTTCTTTACTGCGCCTATTTGCCCATAGAAGGAATGAGTTCTTCTTTAGTTTTAAGTGTGGTTGTAAGATACAGATATGCGAATAATTGAATCTCTGTGCCATTCTTTTTCTACAGAGTACCAAGTTAATTAACACAAAAGATAAGGAATCCAGGTCTGACACCCCATTTTGGGGCTTCACTTTTCTAATGGCAGTTTAAAATTCAACATTGAGCATCAGCTGATTCATAGGTTTTCTATGTGCTGTATCAATCAATTTCCTTAATATTTTGGATGTTAATTGCATTAGAACTCAGAGAAATCAACAATTTGCAGTAGATGTGAACCCACATTCCCCTGTAATCAGTCTGGTAAAGTATCCTTAATGATGTGGAAAATAAATGAGAAATGAGATTTAAACCTGAGAACAAAGGCTACAGCTCTGTGTAAACAATGCACCTCCATCAGTGAATCTGCTGCTTAGGAGTTCTGGCTGCACAGGCCTGGCAGAGTCCAGTGGGACCTATGACCCACTCACAGCAGACCTGCAGAAATCTGTAGCCACAATGCTTTCTTTTTTCTCAGCAGCAGCCTGCCATGTTCCTGAAAACGCACTAGCATCCATCCTTTCCCACTTGAAGTTTAAACAATAGAGAAAATATTATTACATTAAATGATCCACATCCTGGGACACAAAACAAATTTTACAAATTCAAAAAGATTAAAAGCGTTCTTTGTAGCCTATCTGACCACAATGTCATAACTCTTGAAGTTGACAGCAATAAAACACCTAATAAATGCATACACTCGTGGAGATTAAGCAACTCAATGGTCAAAGAAGAAATCAAGAAAGAATTTTTTAAATTCCTGAAACTGAATAGAAACACACACACACACACATAACCCCTGAGACACATTGAAAGCAATCCTACAAGGGGAATTTATAGCACTAAGTGCCTACATTAAAATTGAAAAAGAATACAAAAAATGGCTTAATGATGCAACTTAAAAAGTTGAAAAAGCAAGAATAAACCAAATCCAAACCCAATTAATTGCAGAAAATAATAAAAATCAGGACAGAAAACATCAAAAGAAAGCAAAGAAAATAATACAAAGAATCAACAAATCTAAGAGCACGTTCTTTGAGAAGATAAAACAAAATACACAAACCCTTGGCCCAACTAATCAAATAAAGAGTTAATTTTATATCCAGCTGAAGGAGTTTTCTGGTTGAATTTTTGGGGTCACTCATGTATACTATCATATCATCTGCAAAGAGTGATACTTTGACCTCTTCCTTTCCGATTTCTATCTCCTTGATCCCCTTTGGTTGTCTTATTGCTCTAGCTAGGACTACAAGTACTATGTTGATGAGATACAGACAGAGTGGGCAGCCTTTCCTTGTCCCTGATTTCAGTGGGATTGACTTATGTTTCTTTCCATTTAGTTTGATGTTGGCTATAAGCTTGCTGTATATTGTCTTTACTATGTTTAGGTATGTGCCTTGTATCCCTGATCTCTCCAAGACTTTAAACATAAATGGATGTTGGATTCTGTCAAATGCTTTTGCAGGATCTAAGGAGATGATCATGTGTTTTTTTTTCCTTCAGTTTGTTTATATGGTGGATTACATTGAGGGATTTCCATATATTGAACCACCCCTGCATGCCTAGGATGAAGCCTACTTGGTCATGGTGGATGACATCTTTTATGTGTTCTTGGATTCAGTTTACAAGTATTTTATTGAGTATTTTTGCATCAATGTTCATAAGAGAGATAGGTCTGAAGTTCTCTTTTTTTGTTGGGTCTTTTTGTGGTTTAGGTATCAAGGTAACTGTGGCTTAATAGAATGAGTTTGATAATGTTCCTTCTGTTTCTATTTTGTGGAATAGTTTGAAGAGAATTGGAGTTAGCTCTGCTTTGAAGGTCTGGTAGAATTTTGTGTTGAAATAGTCTAGCCCTAGATCCCAGGGGAGGACATTGCAGCCAGCCCTGAGGAGACAGGATGAGCTGGGGTTGGATGGAAGGGGAGGAGGTCCTCCCCTGTTGGTGGACTTGGAGGGGGCGGGGAGAAGGGAGATGAGGGAGGGAGTGGGAGGGTGGGAGGGAATGAGGGAGAGGGATACGCCTGGGATGCAAAATACCTAACCTGTGATTGATATAAAAATAAATAAATTAAAAAAAGAAATAGTCTAGCCCTGGTAATATTATTTTTTTTGAAGGGAGACTTTTGGTAATTGATTTTATTTCCTGATAGTATACATGAGTGACCACAAAATTTCAGTGAACACCTTCAGCTGATAAACACCTTGAGCAAAGTGACTGGATTCAAAATTAACTCAAAAACAACAACAACAACAACAACAACAACAACAACAAAAACAAACCAGTAACCGTCCTGTATACAAAAGACAAAAGGACTGAGAAAGAATTAGGGAACTAACATCCTTCACAGTACCCACTAATAACATAAAGTACCTTGGGGTGACTCTAACCAAGCAAGTGAAAAACCTGTTTGGAAAAAACTTCAAGTCTCTGAAGAAAGAAATTGAAAAGATATCAGAAGATGTAAAGATCTCCCATGCTCATGGCTTGGTAGGATTAACATAGTAAAAATTACCATCCTGCCAAAACCAATCTACAGATTCAATGCAATTCCCGTCAAAATACCAACACAATTCTTTATAGAACTTGAAAGAACACTTCTCAATTTCATATCAAAAAACAAAAAACCCAGAACTGCTAAAACAATCCTGAACAACAACAAATCATCTGGAGGTATCTACATCCCTGATCTCAAGATGTACTACAAAGCAATAGTAATAGAAACTGCATGGTACTGGCATAGAAACAAAATGGTGGATCAATGGAATTGAATAGAAGACACAGAAATAAACCCACACACCTACAGATATTGATCATTGACAAAGAAGCCAAAACTGTACAATGGAAAAAAGACAGCATCTTCAACAAATGGTGCTGGTCCAACTGGATGTTGACATGTAGAAAAATGCAAGTAGATCCATGTCTATCACCCTGCACAAAACTAAAGTCCAAGTGGATCAAATGCCTCAACATAAAACCAGACACACTAAACCTGTTAGAAGAAAAAGTGGGAAAGAGCCTTGAACTCATTGGCACAGGAGACGACTTCCTGAATAGAACACCCACAGCACAGGCTCTAATGGGATCTCATGAAACTTAAAAGCTTCTGTAAAGCAAAGGACCCTGTCATCAGAACAAAACAACAGCCTACAGATTGGGAAAGGATCTTCACCAACCCTATATCTGACAGAGGGCTAATATCCAGAACATATACAGAACTCAAGAAGTTAAACAGCAAAAATCAAGTAATCCAATTAAAAAATGGGGTACAGAGCTAAACAGAGAATTCTCAATAGAGGAAGATCAAATGTCAGAGAAACTCTTAAAGAAATGTTCAACATCCTTAATCAACAGGGAAATGTAAGATTTCACCTTACACCCATCAGAATGGCTAAGATGAATAACTCAAGTGACAACACATGCTGGAGAGGATGTGGAGAAAGGGGAACCCTCCTCCATTGCTGGTGCAAATGCAAAATTGTACAACCACTGTGAAAATCAATTTGGCACTTTCTCAGACAATTAGGAATAGTGATTCCTCAAGATCCAGCTATACCACTCCTTGGCATATATCCAAAACATGCTCAAATATACAACAATGACATTTGTTCAACCATGTTTGTAGCAGCTTTATTTGTAATAGCCAGAATTTCAAAGCAACCCAGATGTCCTTCAACTAAGGAATGGATACAGAAATTATGATACATTTACACAATGGAATACTACTCAGCAATTAAAAACTGGGAAATTATAAAATTTGCAGGCAAATGGTAGGATCTAGAAAAGATCATCTGAGTGAGTTATCCCAGAAGCAGAAAGACATACATAGTATATGCTTCCTTATAAATGGATATTATACATATAATATAGGATAAACATACTAAAGTCTGTACACCTAAAGAAACTAAGCAAGAAGGAGGACCCTGATCAATCCTCACTCAGAAAGACAAATGAGACAGACATCAGAAGAGGGAGAAAACAGGCAACTGGACAGAATCCTACCACAGAGGGCTTTTGAAAAACTCTACTCAGCAAGGTATCAAAGCAGATGCTGAGACTCATAGCCAAACTTTGGGCAGAATGCAGGGAATCTTATGAAAGAAGGGGGAGATAGAAAGACCTGGAGGACACAGAAGCTCCACAAGGAGAGCAACAAAACCAAGAAATCTGGGTCCAGGGTCTTTTTGAGACTGATACTCCAACCAAGACCATACATGGAAATAACCTAGATTCCCTACACAGATGTAGCCCATGGCAGCTCAGTGTCCAAATGGATTACCTACTAATGGGAATAAGGACTGTCTGTGACATGAATTCAGTGGCTGGCTCTTTGCCACAAAGGAAGATAAAGCAGTCAGTCCTGATGAGACCTGATAGGCTAGGGTCAGATGGAAGGGGAGGAGGACCTCTGCTATCAGTGGACTTGGGGAGGGCCATGATGATGGAGGGAGAGAGTGGATGAGGAAGTGGATGAGAGAGGGAGCTACAGCTGGGATACAAAGTGAATAAACTATAATTTCTAAAATAAATAAATAAATTTTAAAAAGAAAGAGATGAGCCAAATAGACAAAATGAGAAATGAGCCAGGAAACATTACAACAGACAGTAAAGAAATTTGGAATCTGTAAATGAATATTTTAAAACCTTTACTCCATGAAGCTGGAAAAATCTAAAAGAAGGGGCTGATTTTCTAGATTCAGCCAAAATGTCAAAACTAAATCAAGAAGTCAACAACATGAACCGACCTGTAACAAATGAAGTGAGTGGAATAGTAATAAAAAGCCTTCCAGCTAAACAACAAAAACTAGGAACAATAACAAAACCAAGTAGCACTCTCAAGCTCCTTCCAGGTTAAGACACAATGAAAACCTCAAACCTCTGAAGACAGTGATAGAGAGAGGCACTAAAAAAACCAGAAAGACAGTTGAAGCTCCTGGATTAGTAGAATTAATATTGTGAAAATGAACAGTCTACCAAAAGCTGTTTACAAATTCAATGTAATTCTAATCAAAACCCCCATCTCATTTCTCAAAGAAATAGAAGAATCCACCCTAAAATTCGTATGGAATCACAAAGATCTCCAGTAACCAAACAATTCTGAGAAAAAAAAAACATGCTGGAGGGATTATTATTCCAAATCTTAGATATACTGCAGAGTCCTAGTAAAATGTATGTATGGCACTGGTACAAAAACAGACATGTAGACCAACGAAGCTAAAGCAAAAACTCAAATGTGAGTACGTGTCATTGAGCAATGTAAATATTTGACACATAGGTTAAAAAAACATGCTGGAGAAAATAAATATTCTTCAAAAAATAGTACTGGGAAAACTAGATGTCCATATGCCAAAGAATGAAATTAGACTAGTATCTGTCACGTTGCACAAAAACAAACTCTAAGTGGATCAAAGACCTAAAAGCAAAACCTTAAACACTGGAGCTGCTACGCAGCATCCTTCATGATGCTGGTGTAAGAGAGGAATTTCTGAACAGGACACTATTTGACAAATAATTAAGGCCAAAAATTGCCCAGTCAGGCTTGATAAAAGTAAAAATCTTCGGTTCAGATAAACAGTCACCAATCACCTGGATAAAGAGGACACCCACAGGATGGTAAAAAAAAAAAAAAAAAATTAATCCATGCCAGCTATACACCTGACAGAGGATTAACATCCAGAATATAAACAGAGCTCAAAGACAGAGTCAAAACTCTAATCAAAACAACTACAATCAAGACCCAGCCATAGCACTCTTTGCCACATAGCCAAAAGGTGTTCAATCCTTTGGGCACTTGCCTGACTTTGTTCATAGTAGCTTTATTCGTAATGGCCAGAAGCTGGAAGCAACCTAAATATTTCTCAATTAAAGAATGTAAGTGTGGTACATTTACACAATGGAATATTACTCGGCTGTTAAAACTGATATCATGAAATGTGCAGGCAAATAGGAGGAACTAGAAAAACAATCATCCTGACTGAGGAAACCCAGACCAAAAAAGACGAACATGTTGTGTACTCACTTTTAAGTGGATATAGCTATTAAGTAAAAATAATCATGCTACAGTCCACAGACCCAGAAAGACTAAGTAATAAGGAGGGCTCTTTGGGTGACACTTGGATCTCCCCAGAAAGAGGAAATAGAATAAATTGTGCAGGTGAACTTGCGGTGGGCGAGGGTGGGAACAGGAGGGATTGTGCCAGGGAGGGAGGGAAGGTGTGAGAGAGCGTATTGGGAAAGATGACTGGGGTGGGAAGCCTCCTGTTGTACTGATAGTCTGTTGTACTCATAGATTGGTGCTTAGCCCATTTGTTGTCAGAGAGGCTTCCTTTGGCAGTTGGTGGGAGCAGATTCAAAGACTCACAGCCAAACGTTAGGCAGAACTCATGGAACCCTGCATAAAAGGAGGAGGAAGGATTACAGGAGTCAGAAGGGCCGAGGACACCAGAAGCAGGGCTTATGGGGGCTCACAGAGACTGAAGTGGCTTGCAGAGTCTACGTGAGTCTGAGATAGGTCTTCTGTTCTGTTATGGTTGTTTAGCTTGGGGTGTTTGTAAGACTTCTAGCACAGGGAGTGAGGCTCTATCTGACTGTTTCACCTGCTCTTGGGACCCCCTTCTTCCTACAGGATTGCCTCATCCAGTCGTGATGTAAGGGTTTGTGTCTATCCTCATTATCATATTATGCTGTGCTCAATTGATATCCCTGGGAGGCCTGCTCAGTGCTCTTTTCAGAAGAGAAATGGAGAAACAGTAGATCTGGGGAAAGGGAGGTGTGTGTGTACGCGTGCGCACGTGTGTGTGTGTGTGTGTGTGTGTGTACGTGTGTGTACGCGTGCGCACGTGTGTACGTGTGCGCACGTGTGTGTATGTGTGTGTGTACGTGTGCGCATGTGTGTGTGTATGTGTGTGTGTGTACGCGTGCGCACGTGTGTGTGAGTGTGTGTGTATGCGTGTGTGTACGCGTGCGCACGTGTGTGTATGTGTGTGTGTGTACGTACGTGTGCGCACGTGTGTGTGTATGTGTGTGTGTGTACGCGTGTGCACGTGTGTGTATGTGTGTGTGTGTATGTGTGCGCACGTGTGTGTGAGTGTGTGTGTACGCCTGTGTGTACGCGTGCGCACGTGTGTGTGTGTCAGGACAGGGCTGGGAGGAGTAGAGGAAAGGGAAACTGGGGTTGGGATGTATTGTCTGAGAGAGAATAAATAAAAAGGAAAAGAAACAATAACAAAAAAATGACCTAATTGAAAAATAGGTCTGGCAGCTGAATTAAGAATGCTCAAAAGAAGAAAAAAATGGGTAAGAAATATATAAAAAATAATGTTCATTATTCTTATAATCAGTGAAATGAAAATCCAAACAGCTTTGAAATTTTATCTTATGCCTCTCAGAGGGCAAAAGTCAATGGGACAACTGACAGCAAGTGCTGGAGGGCAATCAGGGAATGAAGAGCCCTCATCACTACTGGCAAGACTTCTAACTGATGCAGTCACTCTTGAAATCAGTGTGACAAATTCTCAGAAAGCTAAAAATAAATATACCACATGCCCCAAAGATTTGACATTCGACTTCACAGGTACTTGCTCAGACGTGTTCATTGCTGCTCTGTTTACAATAGGTAAAATATGGAAACAATCCACCCTACAACCAACTAATGGATAACGAAAATGTGGTGTGTACGCATGATGGAAAACTATTCATATTTTAAAATAAAAGAAGCCATGAACCCTGCAGGTACTAGAAAAGATCATAATTGAGTAAGGTAACACCATCTCACAAAGACAAAGATGGCATGTGTTCTCTCATTAGAGGCTCCTAGCTCCCAATCTTCAGGAAAATAAAATGATACTGTTGCCAGGATAGAGGAATTGGGAAGTAATAGAGAGAGAAGTACCAGGGTTTGAGTGTTCTGTGCAGGGAAATGGAAAAGGAGGGTCTCCTTAGGAAAGGGAGTGGAAGTAAATACAGAAGAATGTAGAGAGGGTAATGGGAAATTCAGGATTCAAGTGATCTCATAGGAGAAATTTGAAAGGAGGGATCTCAGGAAAAGGAAGTGATGCAAATACAGAAGAAGGTAGGAGTAAAGGAGAATGATAGAATTCAAGGAATGTGATAGGGGAAATGGGAAAGGAAGGCTCTTTATGGAAGGAGGAGGCAGAGAGATACAGAAGGAGGAGGCACAATAATAAAAACGTTTGAAAAGACACAAGAAATCATACTATTAACTATATACCTTAAAACCCTATACATAAATAATTCCTTTTATTAATATGCATATATATTTTTTTAGTGAACCTTTCTCACATGGGATGACAATGTTCCCTCTAAGAGCCAATGGTCATTTAACCAAATCCCAATACCAGACATGAGAAGCTTTCTTTTGATGTTTTTTGTCCAAAAGATTTCCCAAATAGGCTTATTGCTGTTTCCCTTGGTTATCCCCAAGAGGTGCAAGGTAAGTCTGTATTGCTGAAGAGATACACTTCAGACACACGACCCAGAGACCCATGAGCTGCACCTGACCTGAATGCTCCCTCTCTGAGGGCTAGCTTTCATGGATGTCAACCTGTAAGCTTCCAAAGGAGTGAGGTAACTGAAAGCCTTACCCAGCTGTGATGTCTGTGAACCACACCAATAACCACCATGGCATGATAACCCTAAGAGTGCCGTAGCAGCACACATACTTTGGTGGTAACCAACGGCTCTCTCATTTGACTTAAGACCTGCTAAGAAAAAGAGAAACCATGCCTAGTATTGGAAACCTAGTTAACTATTCAGTGCTAGTGAAATTGTGGTTATCAGAGGAGAAGCTGCAACCTCTAATTGACTAAACCAGCATAATCTCTAACAGCAATCTATAAACATTTGTCTTTACACTAACCAATAAGCATAGTCTTCACCCCTCATTAAAGGAAGTTCTTCAGGAAACAGATGGAGACCATTACAGAAAACCACAACCAATCAAAATGCAGAGTTGTGGAGCCAGTCCCCAAACCCTCCTGCAACAAGGCTCAGGAACATCAGGGAAGAGGGAAGCCAAAAGGTAGTAAGAGCCAGCAGATCATGGAGTCTGCTGTGATAGCCATAAAGTCTCACCAACATGACTGCTCAAACATGAATGACATGAATGAACAAGAGTGATACCAATAAACATGCCAAACTGAGTGGAGAACAGCCCACAAGGTCTCAGCCCTACACAAAGAACTATATGCAACTGAGGAAAGCTAGAAGCAGGTCAGGTCCTCCTTCCTAGAAAAAAACACACCACCAATTGGTTGTCCAGTGCCAAATGGTCAGCCCTGAAAATATACATACAGGTGGCAGTATTTGGACTGAGAAGGTTATTTTTAGGAATATACATGTATAGGCATATACATATATACATGCAAGAGCAATCAGTAAAAAAAAAATAGGTCATGAGTTTGAAGGAGCATAGAGGAAGGTTTGGAGAGAGGAAAGGGAAGGGACAAATTCTGTAATTATACTATGATGTCAAAAAGAAAAATACAATTACAAAACCTAAAATGTATGAAAACTGAAACAGGCAGGAGGTGAAGTGAACAAGAACAGAAGAGCTCTTGTCTAGAAGAGCAGATGGCCCGTCACATTTCAGTGGTGTGTGACATCCAGAATAAAGGTGTGATGGTTAGGGAGGATGCTGCAACAACAAAAGCTAACCTGTAGGAAAGAAATGTCTTTCACTTGTGTTCTCTTCGTTTGGCTTTGTGGCCTACACCTCTAACCCTCTTACACTGGCCAATGAATTGAACACTTTTATTGGCTACCGCTCATTAAGTACCTGGCAGAAACCCGCTGCATAAAAACCCAGAGATCAGCTCATATTTTTCCCTTTTCTTATCCCACCTTATAACCTTCAACAGAGAAACAGTCTCAAGTAAAACCTATTATTTTACTCAATCTCTAAGAAGCCACTAGATCAGAACATATAAGGATGGATTAATAGTCTTTGCAGATAAACCTACCAAAAGGCAGGCCAGTTCTATGTTTATTTAATCATCCATTCCAAACTACTTTGCTAATGCCTTCTCAAGTCTAGGCGCTGTGCCAGGTGCCGGTGGTTTGGGGAATGGTGTGACCTGACTTTCAACCTAAATCAGCGGACAGGATATCATGATTAGGTAGGTACCCTGAAGATGGGAATGCTGTGTGGAGTAGCATAAGCATAGGAATTTTACAGCTTCAGGATTTAAAATATGCTGCTTCATAACAAATGTGTTCCGAGTTTGTTTGGGCTCAAGGCACAGTGTTGCCTGTGAATCTTCTGCTTTTATTTCTGCACAAACTGGAGGCACCCTTGTTTTGAAGCTGTCTTAAAGACATAAACAACACTCTTTTACAGCAGAGAAATGTTCATTGTACCTGAGCAGCCTCCAAGTCCCTAGGAACGTGATGGGCTCATCATGTGTGTGGCGGTATTTTGGTTTTTGTTTGTTTTGTTTTGGTTTGGTTTTTTACTACTAATGAGACAAAGGCAACAAGTAAAAAGTAAGGAGAGACAGAGGAAAGGAGAGGGGAGGGGAGGAGAGATTAAAAATAAATAAAAGCAAAATGTGCTCTAATTTGTATTGTAAATCAAAGGAAGTGTTTTTAAAGACTTGCCCTTGAGGTAAACTTGTAAGAGTCCTGGAAGCAGTGATTCCTGAGCATAGAAGAGAGATTTTATTCATAGTTTCTCCTCTTATTAGACTTCTAAAGAGAATATCTAATCTCGAGACCACTATGGCCCCTATTTCCAAAGCCTTGCCTAACACCTTCATGGAGGGAGGGGGGCTGTTTGCAAGCAGGTACAGGCAGGAGGAGGGTCTTTCCCCTGGGAACCTTCATCGTGCTGTGGGACTGGCAAGCTTGGGACACAGAGCATCCTGGCCTCTGTCACAGAAGGTCACCGAGCACATAATCCATCATGGTGTTTTGACAGAATACCCTTAGCCTTGCTGAGAGAAGATCCTGGGTCATTAAGTGCTTTGAACACAGATGAGGATGAACTAGATTATATATGAGTGAAATTACTTTTCTCTTGGTCATGAGGGACATTAGTGTGGAAATGGATCTGGCAGCGGCTACAGCAGAATTGTTCTGCCTGCACACCTTGAAGGAGAAAAGCCGTGCCAGCTACCCTTTCTACCCACAGAGATGAGAAGGTATGGGGTGAACTGCCAGCCCTCAGATTCGATCCTAGCTTTGGACTTATATTCAGCTTTTAGTAGCTATTCATCACAACGAGCTTTTTGGAAAGTGCTTTGCACAGTATTAAGGGACACAGACCTTTGAACATTTCCCTACTGCTAACATATCTTTAGGGATGAGATAAAACAAAATTGGGAACTCAAGGTACTGAAGATAAATTGCTGCATACGGGCTCCTACTCCTAAGAGAATCGTCGACAGAAAATTAAAGTTAAGGGGCAAAAACAAGAAGAAAAGCTCATTTAGCCAATGACTCAATTTCATCCCCCCAGCAACAGAGAACACACTCAACATTTCTATGGACTTAGGTGAAAATGTAAATTGCCATTGATTAATCACATCATATGATAGACATGACAATAAAGCAAGTGAATGAAAAAGCATCTGTATCTGGTAAACAAACTAGTCAAAGCAAAGAATAATACTTTAACATAGAGAGTTGTGTTGTGAGACTTGGTTGTGAACGCTCAGCATTAAATCAATCCCTGGAATATATAAATGACTACTGTCAGTACGTTTAACATTATCAGCTGCTATTATCAGCACCTTTTTAAAAGTACATGATAAAAAAGAAAGTCAGAGGACAGTAGAAGCTTAACTTTGAGAGTCTAAAATGTAGTTGGAGGGAAAAAGAAAAATTCAAGGTTCCACAATTTGACTTAATTCTGCTAACTCAATGTTTTCCAATAATTAAAAGGCCAAAAGCATTTTCACATTTTCAGAAAAGGAAGATAAATTAAAAAGCTGCAACAAAATAAATAACATTCAAGTTGGTGAGCATCACACAATACAGTGACTTCCAATTAATTTGGTCACAGTTTAATTAAAATCTAAGTTTTATTTGTCCAGATCCCAGGAAACTACTGATCTGTATTTGTGTTGTAGGAGGAGCAAACACTTTGCTCACCTCTAGTTGTTATTACAAGTAATCCAATAATGATTTCTTGGGACTATGCTAAGCCTCAATCGATCACAAAATTTATCACCTCACGGTGGAATGGCTGCTACTTGAATCTCTGTAGGTTTCTTTGACTTGTTTATTCATAAGACATTCTTATTCCAGCAGGCCCAGTGCTAGGATCAGAGGTTCAGCACCTACTGTTATTACAGATCATGGACCACGTGAGCAGAAAGAGCAGGGCATTTCTTTTGCCCTAAGAAGTCTAAAATGCAGTTTAGGACAGCATGTTCATATCTTCTTTTTAAGAAAATTAAACATATATTTATTGTCATGTATTTGCATGGTCACCTGCATGTATATATATGTACCACATGTGTTCCTGGCACAATCAAATGCTAGAACGCAGTCTTGGATGCCCAGAAATTAGTTGTAAATGAGTCGGAGCCACCATACATGTACTGAGAACTGAACTTTGGGCCTTTGCAGGAACAGCCAGTGCCCCTCACCACTGAGCCACCTCTCCAGCCCTTCTTGTTCATATGGTATCTCTCACAGAGGCTCTAACTTGTCTTACTGCCTCTAATTCACACTTCCATCCTCAAATCTCCTTGGCTCCTTCAAACTGATCAATCCTCAGAAAGAAAGAAAGAGAAAGAAAGAAAGAAAGAGAAAGAAAGAAAGAAAGAGAAAGAAAGAAAGAAAGAGAAAGAAAGAAAGAAAGAAAGAAAGAAAGAAAGAAAGAAAGAAAGAAAGAAAGAAAGAAAGAAAGTCTTGCTTTTGTTGTATTCTCCAGGAGAACCAAATCCAATTCTACAGAACCCATACAATGTGGTTATAACTGTGCAAATCCCATATCCAGCTTTACCTGGAATGTTCAGAATGACCTTGGTCTAAGCCCTGGTCCCTAATGACTATCACTACTCTCCTCTGTCTAGGTTTATTCTACATGGACTTCAAGTTCTTCATGTCCATAAAACTTGCCAGAACACACTGTCCCTAAGCTTTCTTCCCCCTTTTCCATTAACAGGACTTTATGGGCAAAGATTTCGTTGAAAACTCCTTTTTCCAAATCTGGGCACAGCTTCCTGCGTGGAGGGCTGGACGGATGGTCTTGCTGCCATTGCCTCAGCACTGGTTCCTCTATGCAGAAGCGTCAGCAGATAGAAGGCCTGATGAGTGATGATAAAAGTCATGAGGAATTTGTGACTCGCCTCTCAAAGCATTTCTAATGTGGTGACATGTGCAATTAGACATTTATTTTTATTTATATCTAGCCTTTTCCAGATACGGTGTATCTTCTAGGAGTTTAGAGCATGTCTGCTGTTTTCTTTCATTCTAAATGCTCAGCACAGAACTGGCCACAGTGAAGGGGTTGAGTACATGCTTCCTGGTTTAATTTAATTAATTTGATACCACAGACACAAATATCTGCAAAATCAAATATAAATATCTATGCCACTACTAAGGGTTGTGAGTTAATTACTATTCTTTAACAATATTAGTGCACTGTTCTTGTACTGACACTTCATTTCTCAGTCTAACAGGCTATTTATTTAATTAATAGCTACTTCCCTATTAGGATCCATTAGTATCGCAAGTTGTTTTTAGCTAGCCTTGCCAAAAGCAAATAAGGAGTGTGTGTTCAATGTAAGATCCTTAATTGCCTTACATTCACATTTCTCTGACAATTATGAGACTCTAATTGAGATCACAAGTTAAAAATATTTATATATATGTAATATAATTCATGAATTTGATTATTTTCTTTATTTTAAAGTTAATCAGTTTGATTCTTTAGGACTTATCTTTCACAGAGCAGTAAATAAGCAAATACATAAAGATATGCTTGTCCTGGTCCCAGCTGCATTTCCAGGAACATTTGCTTTGGAGTTGGAGTAGTTGTTTCTTTGAGTTCTGGGTTGCTATTGCTTCTGTCACATCAAAAGAAGGTTTTGAATGGTGTGTTCTTTTTAGCTATAACAGTGTTCTGTGTTGCAATCGTCTTTGCTTCTATTTGCTACATATAGTTCATTCTCTGTTCAGATTAAAAGCCTACTTCAGATAAGAGGGGAAGGAAGGATGCCTTTGTGGCGAAAAGCACATTGTACTCTTGCAGAGGACCCCTCTTGCACAGGGTTTAGTTCTGAGCTTACGAAGTGGGCTTAACTCACCTTATACTCACCTGATCTTCAGTTCCAAAGAATCCAAATGCCCCAGGCCTCTCTAGAAGCCTGCATTCTCGTGTGCACACATGCACACACATATGCACACTCACACACATACGGACTTTAAAAATAACATGAATTTTTAAAGAACAAGAACCTACTAGGAAAAAGGAAGTTAGATAGCAGACGGTAAAATGAATAATGCTTAAGCCTACGTGGTAAGCAAACGGAGCAAGCCATTGCCTGGATTTCAAGCAGACTTTTAAAATTACAGCTAAGACACAAGGGGAAATCTGGTAGCATCTGCTCCATTTTTTTGGATTTTATTTGCTAAAAGACTTGACTTTGTCTTAAAGAAAACAAAATAGATAAATATGAATGAAAGATGAATGAAAACAGAGTATGGTCTTTAAAAAAAAATACAGGACTTAAGTCCAGCCTGCATCGAGTCTCTCTCCACCTGCATTTCATTTAGGAGCAGATCATTTAATGAAATTATTGAATTATTAAAGAAGCTCTTCTCACCAGGCCATTCATCACTGTTTAGAGATTTATATTTCATAAGCAAAATAAATGGTCTCATGAGGATGTTGCCACTCCTCTGCAAGAAGGTGTCGTCCATCAACACTGGAAGAATCATAAACAGAGACCTCCAAAAAATAAAGAAATCTTATGAATACCTTTTAACTACATGGCATACATAGTTAATGAGCTTGCTATGATAGTCTCGGCGGTCAAAGCAAGAAAGTTTGCCTAGTAGTATTCTTATCACCTAGGCTAGCCAGACACAGGAAACGCCCAATACTGAGAGATATATACAAGGGCTGCAGACCAACCTCTCCCCAGATCACAGAATCAAGACTGTAAGCCAAAAGCCAAGAACAAAGAGGTAAACGACATACAACCAGTAGCTTTCCACACTCAGGGTCAGAACCACCAGACAGCCATTCATCACCAGGAGTTTCAGCAGATAGAACTTTTATTTATATATTTTTGTCACAGGAGTCATATAGAAGGTGAAATCTAACTGCTATGGTAGAACTTCTCCAAATGGTATATATCGTCCCCACAGAGAGTATGGTCAAGGGCCACTTAACAAGATGTTTAAATTCTTCCATTGTGTCTTTCAAGGTAAAAAGTCACACAAACATTTTAAAACACTGGGTTATTAAAAAAAAAGCTGGTATGGCTCATCCACATGAAAAGGGTTTCTATCTTATCAACTGAGCGTGGGTCTGTGGGTCAGTGCTTTCTTGGGAAAAAATTTTGCCCCACTTAGAATTTATGGAAATCATTAGAATGTTGCAGATTTGGATGGGTTTTAACAGAGAGTCTAAAATCTCCTCTCAGGGAATACAAGTAAATAGAAAGAGCCAGTGACCACCTTTGACCTAGTTAATAGACTAAAGCTTTTACAGAAAATGAGATAAGACCTTCTCAAAATACAATGACTTAGTACGTTGTGCTGGCATCTGCTAACTATGTTACTAATTTCTTTATGAATGTCTGCTAGGATATTAAGCACTAATGCTGGCAGATAACATAGTAACGGGGAAGGAAAGGAAAGGCAACCCTTCATGGAGACGGACAACTAATCAAAAACAAAACATCTCATACTGGCAAATACTATAAAGAGATGAACAGGCTAATGAGGCCATGATATTCTGAACTTAAAGAATTTAATAGAAGCAATAAATTTCTTTGAGAGCAAAGTCTCTGTTCTGTTTATCCCAAGGCCCCTGGGGTCTCATGGTGGGCCTGGTACTTTTTAGATGTATGGTAAATGGTAGAATTAATTCTAAATGAATTTTTTAAAAATCAGTTAAAATGGTATCTTCAGATAAAGGACTGGAAATTTACCAGCAAACTTAAAATACTTAGCGATCAAAGTCTAATGCAAATGGCCAGCTGAGCACTAAAACTGCTTTCTGCCAAAGACCAGTGCACCCGTGGTTCTGAGCAGAACACTGCCAAAAAGCATCCTAGCTGCTGAAGTCCCACACGCTGCTCACTAACACAGGGTGCGGGCTTCACACTGACTTGGACTCACAACTGTTTTGTTACTGCCTGATCTGAGGAAGACTCTGACAAAAACTTAAGTGCTTAAAGCCAGCTGATGGCATCAATCGGTAAGATGGGCTCATCATCTTTTCATGGAGAAGCAGCTTACTGGTAACTCTCACAGACTTACACAAACGTTGACTAAAGGCCATTGTTCCATAGAAAAAACTGTGAATTTTGAGACTTTGGTATTAAATGACATTTTCTTGAAAATAAACTACATGAACCTCTCAAATGTGGAGGGTGGGGCTCTTTTTTTTTTTTCAGTATATGCTGTCAATGATAAATTTCAGGTGAAAAAGAAAATCAGAATTTTGGAAATTTTCTCTCCACCATCTTGAAATTAGCAGATTTCCATTGCATAAAATCTCACTTTCTGTAATCAGTGTTGCTATTTAAAAATATCATGTTTTTGCTAAAAGTGACATCTGTGAAACGTCAGCAAAACCATTTCCCCAATGATCAATGTATGCTTTTACAAAATCATATATGAGTCAAGAGCTGTTCCAAGTGCAATTTGGGCAACAGCCCTTTCAGCAGGAGCTCATAGTTACTGAACTACGGTACAATAGTTCATGTTTTGTGTTATAGAGGCTTGTTGCAGTTCCAAAGAAAAATATCTTCAGTTATCTAAGGCCACCAAAATACACTTCTCTTTTTCAATTACACATCTGTGTGGGGCTTGGTATTCTTCACATACTTTAAATAGAGCCATGTCTCTATTTAACTGTATATTTAACTGTATATATATTTAACTATATAGCCATGTCTCTATGATTGAGACACAGTTTTGAGACCCTGTTTCCTAATAATCAAAACATAATTGACAAAAAATACAACAAAACTACTGTTCTCAATATAATTGTTTTGCTTTAGAAACTATAGCAACTATGATATTTGATAACTTCTTGTTAATTGAAAGTGAATTAACATGTCTTAAATAACTTATTTTGTATTTTAAATAGTTCTAATGTCACAAATATTTATACATGCAATCGTTATAAATCTTTTTAGAGTTGTTAGTAAACTTTAAGGACACAAACAGTTACTTCCTACTCTTCCCCTTCTGAAATATATTGCTAACTGTGCCCAGAGCATCAGCATCTTGAAAGATGGTTCAAATAGGCATACACATAACTACTTCAAAATATTAAAAATTATCTATTTATGTTTTGAAATTGAAGATTTTATAATTTTGAATGTAGCTTATAGAATTGATAATAGTTTTTCACTTTTCACAGTTCTACAGTTGCTCCACATATTTATTTACGCTAAAAGTTAATGGAAACGTTCAGATATTCTAAAGATGGTCGTAGCTGTATGTGAAAAACTGAAATATGAGAAACTCTTGCACCATAATAAATCTTCAGAAGTAAGTGCTGCATTGGCTTATTTTCCCAACTTTGGCCTTTGCACCCTAAAGTTTTATGGGTTATCCTGGAGATGAAGGGCTACTCTTCTTCCTTATGCTCCTTCTGCTTCCCCATCTGAGGTAACCAATTGAAGATCTAGTTCATTCTGAGTTTTTGTAAGCATTGAGCTAGTTATCCCAAGAAATAGTACTTGAAGCAGCAGAAAACATTCTCATCTTCTACTGTAATCTCCCCTCACAGATAAGCCCCTTCAAGCTCTAGGCTTCATTTTAGCTAGAAAACACCTCAAACTCTTGCTGTGTCACACTGGGTAGTTCATCCCCTTTACAACTCCATGGAAAATGGCTGTGGATCCAATGTCAAAGCACAGTTCATTGAAGAGAGAGACGAAGCCTGTGCCTCAAGGGCTGGATGCCTGTCAGACACAGACCCAGTTTTGCAATGAAGGGCTAGAAGAGCCTCCTAGTGTCTCCAGGCCTGGCTTTCCTCATCCACAAAACAAAGAGCTGAGCTACCTTCTAGTTGAAACAGTTTGACTACAGCAGCTTCTCAGACACCCACCTCTACAGTCCCTCTAAAAGGAAGGAAATATGTAGCCCCTCCTGAGACAGCTGCAGGCTTCCATCTCCACTTCAGTTGGGCTGTTTCATACGATCTGTTCTTCTGCAGTGTTTCTTAAACTCAATATAATTAAAAGCCAGGCAGACACATTGGATAGGTGATAAAACATGGGGGCCTGAGCTCCAGCATCTGTGAGTTCTAGTTTTGACCCTGCTGTTGTCTCAGGACACATTATGTACCCTTTTGAAAGCCTGGGGTTTCCAGACAAAATCATTAGTCTATCTCGCAAGACTATTGTGAGAAATGATTTACAAAAATAGCAGTGTAAAAGAGTTAGCAGAATGAAGTGCTAAACACGCTGAGTTTTCGTACCCTGTCCGACTAATAAAGCTGCTGTTAGTTGAATATAACTACTTAATCGATATGACACCAGCAGTCTGACAAATTAGCAGCCACAGGCCAGAGACCTGCAAGAAATTAAATTAGTGCTCAACAGAAATTGTACTGTGAGCAGGATGGTTTCTGGAAATTTAAAATCCAATTCACAAAACTAGAACAGAGTGTGTCTTCAGGGCCAGGTGCATATAGAGCCAGCACTCAACTGACAGACACACTCCTCAATCATGAGTCAGTGTGAGGAAGCTAACAGGAGTGTGTTAGGAAGCTCATGGAAGTTTTAAATCTATCTGCAAGACTAACTTGCAAGGTATGCTTCAAATGAAAAGGAATTGCTGTCATTGTTCTAAATATTTTTTAAATAAAAAATATTGAAAACAGGCCCTTTAAGAAATAAGTTGGAACAGCAGCTTCTTAGGATGATTGGACCTTTTTTCTCTAGTCCTAGACAAGACATTACAGAGGTTGATAAAGAACACATGACTGCAGCATCCATGGAGGTCAGAAAGACAGCTGGAGCAGTCAAGGTTTGCTAGACCTCATCTGAGCATTCTAGCGGTCATTGTCCTGAAGGCTAATTATGTCTGTTCTGCCTTCTTTCTTTTCTCTCTTTCTCCCCCAAAGCCACAGTTGTCTTTGAGATACGTAGGGCAGTGTTGCTGAAGGGCATACTTGAGTCTAGCATATCAAACAGCCTGAATAAATGAGTAAGAGGTTTGTTTTTATCATTCCTTCCTTGTCTGCTAAGCTAACACATCGAAAATTTAGCCACCATCTAACCTCCAAGGGATAGTAGTTTTCCTTGAATTTTCCATGTTCTTTTCCTGGATCCAAGGGTTTAGTCGTGGCAAGACTCTCTTACCTCATTTCTGATCTGTCACTCTGTCTTGGCTCTCAGAGGCAATAGGAAATGGCAGTTTTGCTGAGACCATCCAAAGGGAAAAGCAATTGTGTATGAAGCCAGTAGCTTAGACATTTCTTATTTCACAGGTAAGTCAATATAATGGCTACAGAGATTTTTGTTTTGGGTTTTTTTAATACTTTTCTAAATATCCACTTCTAGGTTTTCTCATTGTAGCACTTTTTATGGACAGGTAAAAGTGACTTGGGAACACAAACTCCAAAATAGGTTATCTGAAGTCTGGACATCATGAATGTAACCTTGATGACCCTGAAATGATTGGCCTCATATTTCCCGTTTTTCTACTTCAAGGGCCAGAAAAACACAATAGTTTCTATTTCTAAGGCCATGATACAAGAGAATCTCATAAGGAAAAGAGAGGGCAGGGGAGGGAGGCAGGGAAGGAAGAGGGGGGAGGGGAAAAGAAGGAGCATTGGAAGGAGGGATGGTGCAAGGGAGGGAGAGAGAAGGAGTAAAGAAGAAAGGTGGGAAAGGGAGGAGGTGTATAAGGGGAGGAAGGGTGAAAGAGGGGAAAGGAAAAAAGGGTAGAAGGGTGGAAGGGTGGAAGGGAGGAAGGAAGGCAGTTTTACCAGGGCCAAGGATGCTCAACCAAGCTTTCTATGGAACTCTTCATTCCTTTATGGATGTTAAACAGTGATTGTTTTAACAGATGTCACTCTGACATTGCTTGCTGGCATCTAAAATTATATCAGACTGCAATGCACACCAGAGATGATACTTCCATTTTTCCAAATGCTTTCCCTTCCTGTTCTGAACCTCATAACCAGCAAATGAGAATTTAATTCATTGAGAAATGAGAATTAAATTAAATCACATAGGATTGGTGTCCAGTCTACTAGAATGCATCAGATGAAACAAGCAAATACATAATTTGAACTTGCAAGAATTAGAGAAAACAGCAAACTTACCTAGGGTCTTTGAAAGGAGTACCTCAGGTGCTATTTGCTGGAGGGAGGAAAGTAACAGGCCTCCAGGAGATGCTTATCGTTATCAGCTACCTCTCTTCTAGACTGAAAACAAGCCTAAACCAAATGATCAATTCCCAAAGCTAGAAAAGTCAATATTTATTTCGACTTTTGTTTTCAGATTGAACAGAAACATGAAAGAAATCTTTCACTCAACATCTACATCTAATTTAATATGAAGCTCCCTTAAAGAGGAGTGTACAGGATGTGATAAGGGGCCATTAAACATGTATACTAACAGTTTGCAAGGCATCTGGTACCATTTCACCACCTAGAGATCTAGGAATCAAATTAACAGATTCAGTTCTGCCAAAGTTATCAAATTATTTGTCAAAAGGATTTTCAAAGCAGGCTACTTCCCAACATCTGCTCTTCCCATCCAGTGTAGATGCAAGATGACAGTCCATTTGACGTCTTGAGGTGGTATATGACCAGTTGCTAATCTGACTAAACACTTCTCCTATGATTATAAAAGACTACAGTTACTGAAATGGTCAATAGACAACCTTAATAATCTAATGCACAACTAAGTCTAGATAGGGGTAGATTAAATATTGTATTTTAATTGTACAACACATATCTTATGTTAAGTGTATCTGAGGCCACATATCATGAGGTTAGCTGGATAGCCAAGAACTTCAATGAAATAAGCAAATGTAGAGTTCCTTTCCCCTTCCTCTTTCATCTCCTCATTTTCCTCTTCCTTCTCCTCCTCTTCTTTTGGTCATAAAAGAATAAGCAAGAAAGATTACTAGTGTTGTATTTAAATCTTTTAGTCGGTTTCAGAAGTATTCATCCTAGATAACTTAGTCATACTGATAAATCTGGATGTCCGTCCTTGTCACACTGTTAGGCTCAAATGACAGTCATTGATAAAGTCTGTTGGGGAGAGCGCTGAAATGAAAACTCACTGAGGACATTATTTGCCAATATCTCAAAGGAAGTCATGAATGAATGAGTTCTTATTTGTCTGAGATATGTGGATTTCAGCCAAAATGAAAGCTGGAGTTCTAATGTGTGTCAATCACAGTGGATTCGTAGACAACTGACTGGAACATAAGCAGTTTGGGTGTGGCTGTGTCACTTAAATATATGCAACCAGTGTGTCCTGAGTGGGGACAGGAACTCTTTTATCATTAGCATCCATATGCTAGGCATGTGTTCACTGCTAAGCACAGTTTTTAAATTTAGCTCTTATTGGGTACAAAGTCTGCACTTTTCCCTTGTATGTGATTAAAAAAAAATAGGCTTTAGAAATATTCTCCAGAATCTTTGCTGACTCACTGGAGGTCTTTTGGAATGTCACCCTTTCAGAAGCCTTACATTGGGAAGTCAAATGTATAAAACAAAAACTACCATTAATCTCCTAAAATAAAACTTACTGCTGAGTCCAAAGTAGCCACTTGTGGTGCCTTCCCAGAAAACATTGATCTTTTCTTTTTCTTTTTCTATTCAGAAGCAAACTGAAGCTCATTTGATGACTAAATAGTGTGTGTGTGGGGGGGGAAGGCATTTAAAAACAATCTTCCAAGCCAGTTTAGGTCCAGATTATGTTAGACTTTCAGACATGCCTAATTGCAAAGTTTGGTCAAAGGAAAACCCAGGTTTCAATGCTGCTGCTATCAGTCTGACTGTTTAGGAGGTGTCTTTCCATTGCCCAAGATTCAGGAGTCAAAGTCAGATAACTTCATTGGTTATCAATTCAGGTAATAATGTCACTCACAATTGATTTTCATTGTTCCTTTTTCCACAGAATGAGTGGTGAACCAGACACTACTGGGGCCATGCATCTGAGAACAGGGCTGAGAAATCCAGCCTCCATTAAGCTCTGCCTCCTGGAAGTGTGAACCCTTGCTTAACTGACCATATTGTTCTCTTTGCCTTGAGATTATTATAATTGTTTGGATGTTTACAAATATGTTCTATTTAACACATATATCAGTTACTTTTCTACTTCTGTGTCTGACCTGGACCAGAAGGTAGTTCTTCAGTGTCAGAGTCCTAAGGGAGGACCAAGAAATGAGATAAAGAAGGAAGGAAAGCAGGATCAGGAGATCTTAGACAAGCTGTTTTATGCCAAGCAAGAGCATTAAGATGTACAGCATCTTAATACTGTTTGCAGAGGAAAATAAGCCTAGGTCAGAAAAAAGCTATCGAATAGTGGGACAAAGTCAACAGAAAGCTAATCAAGCAATGTTGTTCAGGGGGAACACAGTATATCTCAAATGTGCCACAAACCAAGCACACAACAGACTTGGGACTGACAACCCCAGTCTCTTCAAATTGGGGAAAGTCAGGTTCCTGGGAATAGAAACAGTAAGTCCTTTGAGTCCCTGACCTCCACTCCAGACCATACCATTGTTTTATCAGAGCCTCTGAGAAAGCCTTGGATTGCACTGGCTTGCAGCAGTGACAACATACCATGACTAAGGCAACTTATGAAAGGTTTAATTGGGCTTACAGTGTTAGAGGGTTAGAGTCCATGTCGGACAAGCAAAGGCAATGGTGGCAGGAACAGCTGAGATCTTACACATCAAGCATGCTGGATGCAAAAAGAGAGCTAATGGGTGATGTTTAGGGTCTTTGGAACCTCAAAACCCACTGCCAGTAGCGCACCTAACTGCAACACCTCTTAATCCTTACTCAACAGTTCCATCAACTGAGGACCAAATACATTCAAATATATGAGCCTATGTGAGCATTCTCATGTAAAATCACCACAACATGTAAACACAGTCCGTTTCAAACTGTGTTTGTGTTAATCAATGCTTAAAGTTCTAGTTTTATATTATCACTTTCATTCTGCTCTTCATAAGTCTTCAGGGCTAAGAAAATACTGCTTTCATTTAGATCTTTTTTCTTTCTCATCTTTTAATCTTGATATCTTCATGGTATCTACAGTTCTAGGCGTACAGAAAAAAATTTTTTTCCTGCATTGCTGGAGATCAAACCCAGTGTATTCACTATGTTTTAGCTGTTTTCTTCTTCTTTCATTGACAAGCTGAAGATTTGACTAGCAAGATTAATGGCTGCCAGAAAAGTTTTCTTTTAATAAACAGCTCAACACATGCATCTAATAATACCATAGAAAACTTAATTTTTGTTTTTTATTTTTTTAAAGATTTACTAAAAAAAAGAAAAAAGATTTACTTATTTCTTATTTATACAGTATTTTGCCCACATGTATCCCTGCAGGCCAGAAGAGGACTCTAGATCTCATTATAGATGACTGTGAGCCACCATGTGGTTGTTGGGAATTGAACTCAGGACCTTTGGAAGAGCAGTCAGTGTTCTTAACCTCTGAGCCATCTCTCCAGCAAAACTTAATTTTAAATATAATTTGGATTCTTATCTACTCAGAAACAGCTTTTAAAAGACATACTACAGGACCAGAGAGATGGCTCAATTAGTAAAAAGTGCTTGCCACACAGCATAAGGAACTGAGTTCAGATCCCCACCACCAATCAAATAATTGTGCACAGTGGCTGGTAGCTGCAAACCCAGCTCAAGGGAAGAAGAGACAGAAAGATCCTTGGTGTTTTTCTAATAGTCTAACCATCACTGCATTTAGTCAGTGTGTTTTCTAACAGTCTAACAGTCAGGGTTTAGTGAGAAACCCTGTTTTAAAAAGCAAAGGTCGAGAGTGGCTGAAGAAGACACCTGATGTCAACCTATGGCTCCCATATGGCACATGGGCCCCAATACACATGCACCCAATCACCCCATACACAAAAGACAAACCGCATCAAATTCTCAAAGGCATTTAGTGTGATCAGAACTGCTCATTCCTTAGAGTGGAGAATAACAAAATATTTGGATGACAGAGACATAATTAATTGAATCAGTAAATTCAGCCTATTTTTTAAAAAGCCAGCAGGAAATATTACATGAGATAAAACACCTAAGGGCCACTACATGGCTCACTATGAAACAAAGGAGGAGAAAAACCATCCCCAAAAGAACAGCTATTTGTATATTAGTCAGGGATCTCTAGAGGAAAAGAAACAATAGAATGAATGCAGATTGCAACTATATATATATATATATATATATATATATATATATATATATATATATATATATAAGCTGGGTCATTCCATATCAGATCCCCACATACTGAAAAGGATGAGAACCTATTAGGTATTCAATCCACCAGGCTGGATGTCTCAGCATTCCCAGTCTGGTGCTAGAGGCCTGGAGGATTTCTGGAGCACCACAGGTCTGCAGTCAATGTGGAAGGCTGGGCTCCAGTGTCAGCAGGGGATAGAAGCAGCACCAGGGGAAACAACAGGGTAGATGGACTCACCAGCAGAAAGAGAAGCAGGCAAGCAAAAGCAGCCCTCTCCACCCAGGCAGCCCAACCTGTTTGCATCTGAGCTGCTGATGAAAGATGATGCCCATCTTGGGAGAGGCCCTTCTCCCTTTAGTTAATTCTTCGAGAGAATACCACTGAAGTTCTGCTCAGGGGCATATCTGTTAGATGATCCATATCCAATCAACTTGACAACCTAGATTAGCCATCACTCTCTCCAATAAGGCAAATATGGGGATGTCTTCCTTAGGAAAAAGTAATCTTTTTAACTTAGCTAATGTCATCAGGATACTGCAGCTGATCAAAGATAAGAGGGAAAAAAACATCAATGGATTTTTGCCTAAGGCTGACATCACTGAGAACTAACCTTGGAAGCAGGGGTTTTATACAACACTGACTCAAGAATTTCTCTTAAGGCATGTATTTCTCTTAAGGTATGTAAATCAACCCATTCTCATAGAAAACATAAAATGCCACATGCCACCTAACAGTGATTCCCAACCCATTCTCATAGAAAACATAAAATGCCACATGCCACCTAACAGTGATTCCCGCAGGACTCAGAAAGCCGGTTCATGGTCTTTCGGTATCGTAAGAAGAGCCACGTGCTCACAACACCAGCCCTGGAATACTGTGTTCCTTTTTGATAAATGGATAAAGCTGTACATCTTTTGCAGATCTTACTCCCTTGAAAGGAATTCATACAGTGTCATCAAACATTTTGTCTTATTTCGTTTCTGGTTCAGAAAAGTATTCTTTCTCCAACAAAGGAGGAGCATGATTACCCCACAGCACCTTTACCTCTGTGGTCACTCTGCCTCCACTCTGCCCAGCCCGATCTTTCCTCCTGATCTTGTCCATGAACACAGACTCATCTCAGTCCTTGTTCATGCAACTCTGCTTCATCTTCTACACTGCTGTCAAAAGAATGATGTTTAACCTTCAATTTTCAAATACTTGAAGGCTGGAGAAGTTGGAAAAGCAGTGCAGAGCTCCGGTAGGCTGTTCATCAAGGTCACCCTCATCTTAATCTCACAGGACCTTAGGACAGTTCCTGAAGAGTTTTTGTGACTGTTTTAATCCTGTGCATTTGTGAGTTACAATTCCAGCATATTAACCAGGGCATCAGTCACCTCACTTGTTTTTGTAAAAGGTTCTCAATTTACCTCCACATATCACAAGAGGCATGGCTATTGGTTTTAGTAACTCTGCTATGTGTTATATCCCCAAACACATTCCTCCTAATGGGAACTTCGTGCCCTTGGAGTCTTGTTTTCTACTCGGGCCACCGCAGTTTCTCACAAACACCATCTACTCTCTACTTCTGTGAGTTCAATTTAATTAAATTGCAAATAAAAGTGAGACCACACAGTGTTTGTCTTTATGTGCTGAGCAGTAACCTGGGGTAACAGCCTCCAGGTGATGACATGGGATGTCATAAAAAAAAGTAAGGCTTCCTGTTCTTTAAAGGTCAAATAGTATTTCTTGTGTGCATGCTTGAGTGTGACTGCATACGTGGCAACAGAATATACACAATCATAGAGAGACTGTGCTGTGCACATGTAACCACTGATCATATGTATAGTTCTTTTTTGGTTTTTTGCATTTTTATTAATTGTTATTATTTATTACAATTTATTCACTTTGTATCCCAGCTGTGGTCCCCTCCCTCATCTCCTCCCAGTCCTACCCTCACCTCTTCTCCTATGCCCCTCCCCCAGTCCACTAATAGGGGAGGACCTCCTCCCTTTCTATCTGACGCTAGCCTATCATGTCTCATCAGGACTGGCTGCATCATTTTCTTCTGTGGCCTGGCAAGGCTGTAACCCCCAAGGGGAGGTGATCAGAGAGCCTGTCACTGAGTTCATGCCAGCGACAACATCTGCTCTCCTTACTAGAGAACTCACTTGAAGACTGAGTCTATGGGCTACATCTGAGCAGGGGTTTTAGGTCCTCTTCGTGCATGGTCCTTGGTTGGGGTATCAGTCTCTGCAGGGCCCCCAGGGCCCAGTTACTTTTGGCTCTGTTGGTCTCCTTTTGCAGCTCCTGTCCCCTCCAGTTCTTTCTATATCTCCCTTCTTTCATAAAATTCCCTGCACTCTGCCCAAAGTTTGGCTCTGAGCCTCAGCCTCTGCTTCAATACCTCAATCAGTAGAGTCTTTCAGAGGTCCTCTCTGGTAGCCTCCTGTCCTGTTCTGTCTTCTGCTTCCAATGTCTCTAGTTTGCCTTTCTGAATGAGGATTGAGCATCTTCCCTAGGGTCTTCCTTGTTGTTTAACTTCTTTGGGAGTATAGATTTTCATGTGTTTATCCTTTATTATGTGTCTAATAACCACTTATGAGTGAGTATATACCATGTGTATATTTCTAATTAATTCTTTGAGAATTTTACATAACATGTAGATTTTATGTAACATGTAAATCATACTTGATTTCCTTCCCCCGAATCTTCCAAGATCCACTCCCTTTCCTTCCCACACATCTTTGTGTCCTGTTTTTTCTCATTGAGGCCACTTTGTCCTGCGTGAATCATTTTGTATGTATGACCTCCCACTGGACTAGTTGACCTACTGGAGGCTACACACTTAGAGAATATTGACCACTCCTCTCCCAGAAACTAACAATTATCCATAGCCCCTTGGCTCGGCATGGAAATCCATGGCCAACTCCTCTTCCTGTGTTAGGATTTGGTCTGGCTTGGGCATGTGCAGGTCTGGTGCTGTCACAAGAGCTGTGAGTTCATCTGTCCTTTCTGTGTCCAGAAGATATGTTCCTTGTTAGTCATTCACGGAGTCCCTGGCTGTTTCAGTTTTTTCACCCTCTCTTATGAAATTATCCCCAAGCCCCTGGCGGGGGGTGGGGGTGGTGGAAGTATGTATGTTCTGTTTCTAAATTAATGTTCTATAGTCTCTTAGTCTCTGTACTTTGATACTTTCTGGTCTCTGTGTCGATCATCAATGTACTACAAACAAAAGCCTTTCTGATAACGGTAGAGACATGCCCTTTTCTTTTCTTGAAAATTGATTTTTTCTTGTTGTATTGGCTGATTTTGTGTCAACTTGACACAAGCTAGAGCCATCAGAGAGGAAAGAACTTCAAATGAAGAAATGCCTCCATGAGATCCAGCTGTAAGGCATATTCTCAGTGAGTGATAAATGGGGGGAGGGCCCAGCCCATTGTGGGTGGGAACCATTCCTGGGCTGGTGGTCCTGGATTCTGTAAGAAGGCAGGCTGAGCAAGCCATGGGAAGCAGGCCAGTGAGCAGCACTACCTCTCCACCACCCCCATCCCCCACCCCACCCCACCTGCCTCCATGGCCTGTGCATCAGCTCCTGCCTACAGGATCCTGCCCTGCTCAAGTTCCTGTCCTGACATCCTTTGGTGATGAACAGCAATGTGGCAGTGTAAACAAATTGAACCCTTTCTTCCCAACTTGCTTTTTGGTTTTGGGTTTTTTTGTGGTTGTTATTGTTTGTTTGTTTGTTTGTTTTTACAGTAATAGAAACCCTAACTAAGACATACATCCTGATTATGATTTATCCTTCTACTCCCAGTTCCTCCCATCCTCCTCTCCCCATCAACATATACCTTTTTTTCTGTTTATCATTAGAAAATAAACAGGATTCTAAGGGAATAGAGTATAATGTAATATAATATAATATAAATGATACAACAAAGACTAAAACATTGAAATAGGATAAAACAGAAAGAAAAGAGTCCAAGAGAAGGCATACGAATCAAAGACCTACTCATTCACACATTCAGGAATCTCAGAAAAGCATGAAACTGGAAGCCATAATATATATGCTAAAGTTGTGTAGTATAAAAAGAGAGAAAAAACAATACATATAAATACAATTTTTAAAAAGGAATTGTAGAAAACTTTACAATGAAAAGAATAAAGCCTTGATATGATATTATTCGACAAAGAACTTCCAAAGAAGCTGTTGAGTCCATTTTCTGTTGACCATCTACTGCTAGGCATGCAGTCTATCCTTGAATAGATTGCCCCTGTATTGAGGCTCCCTTGGAGAAAATTAAATTTTTATTTGCAAGTGTTTATCAATTGAAGATTGATTTGGGATTGGTAATGGGAGCATGTGTCCCCTTCTCCTTTCAGCTCTGGGACCACATCTGGTGCAGACTTGTGCAAGTCTTGGGCATGCTGCCTCAGTCTCTGTGAGGTCATATGTATGACAAGCCTGTTGATTTTGAGGGCCTTGTTTTCTTAGTGACTTCTATCTCCTCTGGTTCTTATCTGCCTTCTTCCTTGAGCCCTGAAGGAAGAGATTAGTGGAGACATCCATTTGGGGTTGAACGTTCCAAGGACTCTCGCTCTTTGCATATTGTCTCGCCATGGGTCTCTTTATTTGTTCTTTATTTGCAGAAGGCAGTGTCATTGATAATAGCTGAGTAAGGCCCTGATCTATGTGTATGTATGTCGCTAAAGTGAAAACCTATTATTTTACTTTAATGATAAGTCTTTATGAATTGGTTTAGTACTCCATCTATTTAGGAGCAAATTATTAGTAGATTTTCATAGGTAAACAGGTTCCTGACCTGATAATTGTGCCATGTGTGGATGTCATCTTGTGGAGTATGCCTTAAAGAAAACCAGAAAGTGGTTGGATACTCCCATGACATTCATGCCACTATTGCTCCAGTGTGATGGTCTCCGCCAGCTGGTCATTATTTTCACTCAGCGTCCACAGCTGGGTAAGATTGATGGTCACTGCTTTCTTTTGGAAACATGTATAGTACCTTCTAGTACTAGAAAAGCTAGACAGTAAGGATGAAACTTCCATGTCAGTACCAACTAGACTTTTCCATGACTGAAGTATGTAGTAGCTTCAGCAACAGAGTCTTACTATCACGGTCTAGAGAGTAACCAACGATGTCAACAGTACGTTGTAATGTTTGGGGGTCCTTGAGACCTCACTGGACAACAACCCCAAAAGAAGCAACCCATTCTTGGAACTAGGCATTTTATTTGTCAGCCTCTGTTGTCTAATAGGAGCATACTTTTCCTAAATGAGTTAATCCATTTTAACTCTTTATGTATCTAGATATTAATTTTAGGGAGTTTCTATAGTGTTAAGTGTCCATATTACTATTTGAAAAATCTTTAGTGTCATTTATTCTTTCCAGTTTTCCTGTTCTACCCTGTCCTCCCTCCAACCACAATCTATCACCTCCCATTCCATAATTCTTCTTTAACCCTTCATAGCAGTGCAGGCTATTTCATCTCCCTTCAGAGGCTCTCCCCATAACTCCTTAGTAATGCTCTGACTTTTGGGGGGTATTTTAAATGAAAGATATATATCTAAAGAGTCAAAGATAACAGCTAGAAATGAGAATTAACATGTTACTTGCCTTTCTTGGCCTGGGTTACTTCCATTCATTTATCGGAGAATTTCATAATTTCATTTTGACAGCTGAGTAATAGCACATTGCCTATATATACTACATTTTCTTATCCATTTTCCCGTTGATGAACATCCAAGTTAGTTCCATTTCCTGCCTCTTACTAATAGAGCATCAGTGAACATGAATGAGCAAGTATCTCTGTAGTAGGACATAGAGTGCTTTGGGAATATGCGCAAGTGTGAAATAATTTGATTATGTCATAGATGTATTTTCAGATTTGGGGGAAATGTCCATGTGATGTTCACAATGGCTGTGCCGGATTTTACTCCCACCAACAGTGGGTAAGCATTCCTTTTTCCTGTCTCTATGTCAGCATTTGTCATCATCATCATCATTTTTTTTTTATCTTAGATATTCTTACTGGGGTAAAATGAAATCTCAAAGTAGTTTTAATTTGAATTCCTTTGATGGCAAAGAACATTGAACATTTAAAAAAATTTTCTCAACTGTTTGTATTTCATGTTTTGAGAGCTCTCCCTTTACTTCCATATTTAATTTTAAATTGTTTTGTTTGCTTGTCTTCTTGATGTTTACTTTTTAGTTATATTCTAGATACTAACTAACCCTTTGTCAGATATATGGCTGGCAAAGATTTTTTTCCCATTCTGCTGCCTCTTCACTTGAGTGAAGTTCTTTGAGTGAGTTCTTTGCTATATTAAAACAGTTTCTGTTCTTAAGTCCCATTTGTTAATTGTTGGTCATAATGTGCACACTATCAGATTCCTGTCAGAAAGTTCTTTCCTGTACCAGTTAATTTAAGAACATTTTATTTCTTCTCCATCATATTCAAACTATCAGATCTTATGTTGATCTTTTGGGACTTTATTTTTGTGCAGGTGAATGATAAGGATTGAGTTTCATTATTTTACATGTAGCTAAGCAGATTGACTAGTACCATTTGTTGAAGATGTTTTTTTTTTCTTTGATATATATTGTTGGCATTTTTAATGTGTATTGTTGGCTGTAGAGGAGTAAGTTTATAATTGGGCCCTTAGTGGTAATCCATTGGTTAACAGGTCTGCTTTTATGCCTGTACCATGGATTTTATTAATAGAAATTTGGAATGGTGATACCTTATGTGTTTTTGGTTCAGGATTGTTTTTAGCTATCCTGGGATATTTTGTGCTTCTAAATAAAGGTTAGGACTTTTTCTTAATGATTTCTGTGACAAATTGTATTAGCATTTTAATGGCAACTGCACTGTATCTATTAATTGCTTTTAATAAGATTGTTATTTTCACCACATTGGTCGTCACAATCTTTGAAATTAATTAAAGCCCACTAATATATAACCAGTGGTCATAAAACAGAAAATGGCAAAATGAAGTCAAAGTTAACTGTAGAAGTAATAAATGTTTGAGGTAAAAAGAAAGACGTAGAGAGAGGAGAAGTAGAGATGAAACAATATTAAATAAAAGAAAGAAAAATGAAAGGAGACGGATTTGAAGGAAGTGAAGAAGAAAGATAAAAAGTGTTAGAAAAAAATTGTAATGAAACAAAGAGACTAAAAATATTTATCAATATTAAAATAAATAGTTCTAAACCACAATTAGATATATGTAAGACCGGAGATAAAAGCTAAGAGCACATGTAAATATTTAAGGAAAAAAAAGCTTATAATGTAAAGACAAAATACCACTAAAAATGTAGTAGAAAGAGAAAAAGTGGAAGGTATGCAATGAAGGAGAAAGGTTAAAAACTAAGAAAAGGAATACAAATTTTCCTAGAGTGAAAAGAAAATACATAAAGTAAATAGACAAATGCATGAAAGCAAACAAAGCTATAAATGTATTTAAACACAGTGGAGTATAAGTATTGCTACAAGTGTGGTGACAAGGAAGAGCTGTCTTCATAAGGGTTTAAAAAGAATCAAGTATTAGAGTGTCTTCTTTAGAGGTCCTTAAACTTAGAGATGGCCAGAGTATGATGCCTGGTCCGTCTCTTACCTTCCCTAAGGGTGTGCTTATGCTGCCCAAGGCCAGTGTTTATCAGAGCCCTCTTCACTCAACTACCCTCTCTTCTTGGTGCCTTAGGGGATTTTGGCCACACCTGGCTATGCAGACTGTGAGCTTGGCAAGTTTTGCACCTTCCTGAGATGCCCCAGATATACCCCCTGGCCAGTGTTCTGCTGCTGTGTGGCAACTCCTGAGCATTTGGAATGTGGAAAGCAACCATAGTACTTAAATCAATACTTTAAGAGGACCTGTACCGTGGCTTTAAGACCTTCTGGGTATCCTGTTGAAAGAACACAGCTGTGTATATCAAGCATCCTTTGAGAACTGTGTCCTTGGGTGCTAAAGTGGTGAATGGGAGCTGGACGGCTTCAGAGGTTTATCCCCTGCTAGTCACAGTGTCAGGCCCTCAGACCTCAAGGATATTAGCTGCTGAGATATACCTCTGGCCGCTGGTGGTAGGGTGACCCTTCCCTGTGCCCCCAAGCTATACTCCCTGTGCCTGTACCCATGGGCTTGTCAGTACCAGCGGTATTTCTGTCCACCACTGACATGTCCACCACAAGATTTACTGTTTCACCAGAACGCAAACCTAGACTGGAAGCTGCTGACGACTACGGGATTTTCACAAGGGTAGGATTATTTCCCTCTCATCTGATGTACTTCTCTGAAATGGTCTCTGCTCTTCCCCACTGTACAGGGAGCTGTATAGGTGGAGCTGTGTCCAGCTTAGTTTTTGTGGGGTTTTATTATTTTTCCATTACTGTGACAAAATCCCTGGAAGAGTCAAGTTAAGAAAGGAAGGGTTTGCCTTAGCTGTTTGTTTTTATGCAGTCATTGTGCTGAGAAAACACAATGGCAGGAGCATAAGGTGGCACTGGGACCACAGCCAAGAAGCAGAGAGAAGTGCGTGCGTGCGTGCGTGCGTGCGTGCGTGCGTGCGTGTGTGTGTGTGTGTGTGTGTCACTAGCTCCCTCTGTGCTAGCTTTCTTTGGTGGGATGTTTTTTGTGTAGTCGTTGTGGTGGTAGCTCGTCACACTGGGTCCACAGCCAAGAAGCAGAGAGACATGCATGCTGGTTCTCTTCCTTCTACTTATTTGGTCCAGGACCTCAGCGCATGAGATAGTGCCAACCACTCTCAGAGTGGATTTTTCCTCTGTGTTTAACCTTTCTGGAAACACCTCCTGTGGATATTCCCAGAGGTCTGTCTCCTAGGGAATGTAAAATCCAATCAAGCTGACATGCAGATTAACTGTCACAAGATGTGCATCTGTCCATGCTTGTCAGGTGACCTTCTGCTGCCCTTGTTGGGTTTCTACAGCATTTTCTCTCTTTATTTTGAGTTCACTTCTTTTTTTTCATCCTGACTTTACTCCTTCACGAGATTAGACAGTGATAACTTCCAGACTACCTTCTTAGCTGGAAATGTCTGTCTTTTGAGTAGAGAATTGAATCAGTATGTACTCTGTATAGCGACTGATAAAGACTTGCTTGCATAATTTTATGATTTGTTTTTGCACTATTTTGTAGATGCTTTGTGAGTTTTACATATATATGTATGTATGTATACATATATAACAAGTTCCCTCTGTGCTAGCTTGGTGGGATGCTTTGAGTTCGTTCCTTTTGAAAATTTTGCTTTGTAGTTACTACGGGGCTTACACAAAACATCTTACGCTTATAACAGTCAGTTAATAATATCTTTCATCACATATAGAGCATTACACTGTCACTCATCATGCTATTGCCAATGACAAAATTAATATATTTTAATGATTTCTATCTTGTAAGAATCTGTTGCAGTGCTGTTACTTTTAATCGCTTTTATCTTTAACTTGTATGGAGAGACAACGTTCCTCTGTTCTTCACCTTTACAACATTGCAGTATTCCGAATGCAATCACCCACTACTTGCATTGATGATGTTTCTACCTTCTGATGGTTTATGTTTCTAATCAGCAGCTTTTTAATTCAGACTGAAGAAGTCCCTGGGGTAGTCTCTGTAAGGCAGGCCCAGTGGTGTTGAACTCCCTTAGTTTTATTTGTCTGTTTCTTTCTCTCTCACACTTCTGAGAGTGTTGATGGGTAAAGAATTCTCATTTGCCAAGGTTTTCATTTTTTCCCCTTTGCTCAGCACTTTTAATATAGACTTTCCATTTAGTAACAGGGATGAAATCTGAGAAATGTTGGGGTGATCTTTTTGTGCACTGTGTAAAGGTTGTCTTTTTATTGTTCAAGTGCTGGGTTCTGTGCTGGCAGAGATCTGAATGCAGGCCAGGCTTTGGTATTCTTCTTATGGATGCATCATGTTTTCTACACATCTTCTTCATCACATTCTGACTGGTTTAATAAGGAGCTAAATGGCCTATGGTAGGAAACTCTGGGAAGGAATCAGGCAGGGGGCGGGGTAGGTTATTTGCCAGCCAGATATGGAGAAAGAAGCAGGTGCTAGGAGTGAGGAAAGGTAACAAGCCAAAGGTAACAGGCCATGTAGCAGAACATAGATTAGTATAAATGGATTAATTTATGAGCTAACTGGAAACAAGCTTAAACTAAGGCCAAGCTTTCGTATTAATAAAGTCTCAGGAGCTGGCAGTCCAAAGAAAGTCTTGTTATAGAGAAATGTGTCTTTAGTTGACTCTGTCACTGCATGAGCATCATAGAGTGTTCTTACACAAATGTTGGTTACAATGCCATTGTCAAAGGAATCTCCTGGGACCATCATGATCTGCGCCGCCTCCGTGACACCATGATCCCACCTCTCGACCTGAAGGGTTTCCGCTGAGAGCCTGCTGACAGCTATGTTAGTGTTCCCTTGAACATGGGATGAGTCTTATATTTTCTGTCTTAAGGATTCTTTTTTGGCCTTTGGCTTTGGGTTGTGCTGTTACGTGATGAAGTCATCTTTATGTTGAACTGTACTGGAGACCGATAACTGTCCTATTTCCCAGGTGTGGGAGATTTCAACCAATTATTTCCTTGATACATTTTCCCGAAACTTTTCCTCTTTCTTATCTTTCGTAAAGTCCCATTTTTCAGAAGTTGGGTCTCTTAATGGCATCTTACAGCCACTCAAAGTGTATAGAGCCAGCTGCTCCCCATGTGTGGACATAGGGCCGTCTTTGTTCCTTGTAAGGACTTCAGCAGAGCACTTGGGCTTGGTGAGGGATGTACATACACATTAATAGGTTATCCTGTAAAAATGTCCTATCATCTCTGAGTCTCTGGAGAATCTTACTCTGCTCTCTGAGTACTACATAACCATGAGAAACTACACATAGTTCCTAGGATGTGTGGGAAGTGTGTGTAAAGTACTGAAGGATGTATGTTACTGACAGGAGCTGCCCAAGTCAAGGACCAAAGCCACAAAACAATGGAAACATGACAAGGCCTTCTCCAGAATGGCCTCTGGAAAATGGCAAGGCCCTCACTCCTGGCCTGCATTGTAAATATTGACAGTGTGCACAGAAAATGCCAACTGTAGCCTTCTCCCTTTACCAATGTTTATGGCCTAAAGACAACTCTTCTACAAAGACTGCCCAACTGGGGTTAGCTGAACCGGTGTGCTTGATCCAGCCGCACCATAAACCCTGCCTCCTTCTCTGTCTGTACTCAATGACCCTCCCTCTATAAAACACCCTGAGATTCCAGGGTGTTCTGGCTTCTCCATCAAAGAGCCCAGATCCAGCTTGTCTGTGTTCATGTGTCCATAATTCTACATTCCTTTTCCAGCCCTAATCTAGCTTCCAAGCCACAAGCTATTCAAATACCACAGGGTGAATCTGTTTCTCTTTTAGGCCTTTGCATGCCCTTATCTTTGCTTCTGATGCCCTGCCTCCTACCATCTGCCACCACTTTCCTAACCTTCCTGACTCGGTTCTATACTGTTTGATTGCGCTAACACTTACATATCTATCTGTCTCTATTTTTCATATTTTCTTATCATTTCTGCTCATAGGTTCTCTTGTTCACTAGACTATGTGCTCTAGAGTCTAGGACAGTATCTAGCATATAAGCAATTTCATCAAATCTGCATCAGAGGTCAGAAAATTATGGCTCATGTGCCAAATTCTATCCTCTGTCTATTTTGGTAAATAGTTTATCTATGATTTCAATACTTTGAACACATTGTCAAATTGTCCTCCAGAAAGTTTCCTAATTTAAATCTATTCCAACAGTGCATCGGGGACTATCTCCCTGTACCTTTGCAAGGAACTGCAGTGTTAAAACATTTTCACTGATTCTCACTTTCTCATCGATGGTGATAATACTTAGATATTGAAAGTATCTCTTTTTAAATAAATTCATTTGTTTTGAATACATATTACCCTGAACTATCAAATAGGCTCTTTTCTCATTTCTTATTATTTTAATGGGATTTTTCCTTTTAAAAATCACAGAGTTTTAAGTAAAGAAGGTAAAATTACAGTAAATTACAGCATTCCTGGCTATTAGTGTCAAGAACTCTGAACCGCCATCTTCTCACCCCTACTGTAAGAAACTGAGCCGGGAAAAAGAAAAGCACCCCTTCAAGGCATCAATATTGGGCAATTTGTTGCCTGGTGTCAGCTACAATGAGCTACAATAAACAAACAACAGTGATAAAAAGTTAAAACTCTATACATTTTGTGTGTGTATGAGGAACAGGGTGAATTGTTCACCTAATTCAAATGATCTAATATACTGGTTTTATTTCTCATTTAATGACTGGATTCATTGACCTGCTATGGGTCAGAACTAGTGGAGGCAAATGAAGCTTTCTAACAAATAATCCATGCACTTGAGTGTTGTGTCTGCTGGTGATCTTTGTGTGCTTCATAAGCAGAACTGGTAGAATAATTGATCACTGTTTCCCAGGACTCTCTCTTTTTTTTTTCCTTTTTACTGTGACTTCAATTCCCTATATCCACTCTGCATTGTCTCCTATATGGTTAATCTTTACTATTTCTCATCAATCTCCACTTTCTCTACCTTTCTCTTTTTATAATGTGCCTCTGACTGTGACTTTCCATAATGATTAAGGTTAGAATTTGTCCCAAGAGGGCTGGACATCATGTTCACTTGAAGTGCTCATTAGCAGAACATTTGTTTCAGACCAGTAAAACTGTATCACATACTGTACTATTCTGATGGATATATGAATTATATATTTACCCAAACCCATTGACTGTACAGCACCATGATTGATCTCAATCATGAAATAAGAGCTTAAAGTGATTGTAACATGCACAAATAGGGAATACTATGAGATATTGTACACATGTATAGGTGTATATAGGCAATCTCTCTACCATCTCAATTATTGTGAACCTCAAACTGCTCTAAGAACAAAGATTATTTTAAAGACAAACAATCTCTGTACCCCTCTCCAAGCACCAAATCAGATTTCTTTGTGCTGGTATGTGTCACCCCAAGTGCCTCTGGTTCTTATTTCCATGTCAGAGTCTTGAGAATCCCTGGCTAACACTCTCAGATTTCATTAGCTCTTAGGAACAGGAGTGAAGTATTTTGGCTTATTCTCCTCTCTGCCCCCTAAAAGGCACATTTATCCTCTTTCTCTACAGAAACAAATGTTCTTTCTTGGAGGAGAAAGGAGTTAGTCCAAGGGGGAGTTAAATATAAAAGTCATATTAATTGTTCTAAGAATTTTTCACTTTTAGAGACATGAATTTACTTTCCTGATTTGTGTTCAGTACCCAACTTTCAATGTCTAAATTTATTTTTAAACCAATCGCCTTTCAAAAAAATGTTTTGATTGAAGTAATATTTTTTGAGTTGCTGTCTGGAATTAATGTTAACACTTCATTTGAATGAATGTGCTGTTACAAGGGATGGACATGTCCTTAAGCTTGAGGAAGCAGTGCCCTTGCTGCTTCCGCTTGATAATGAAGTGAACTGATAGTTCCCTTCCAGGGGGAAGATGGCTCTCCTCCCAGACGCATGTGTGTGGATTTCAAATGTGGTGATTAGAGCTTTGCAACTGTACTCTCAGCTTTAGTCTATATCTCCAGGAGAAAAAACTCTTCAGCATATTATAATGCCACACTGTTTCAAATAGCTAGCAGATTCCATTAAATTTTCAACTGCTGCACAATAAGCTTTACCTGGACACTATGCTACTTACATGCTCAGACGTTTCAAGGGTGACCTATTACTCTTCAGGAAGATAACAGCTGACAAGGCACAGAGTGCTGTGTTTGATCTTAATAGGAGTTGAAAGATATTCATCAGACTGGAGTCTTACGAAGGTCCAGCAACAGATAACCGAATTGTGAAATGTTACATTTCAAAGAACAGAGATTGACAAGCTCACAGCTAATCCCATTTTCTTGGTTTAGAGGACATTTGGTATTACTCTGATGGAAACATCTCTGCAAATGAGGATATCATAAAAGCTCTGCCTAATAAGCTGTAATGTTTCCAGACCCTCGGGTCAGACTGAAGCACTATCGTTTCTGTTGCCGTATGAATGCAATGAGCTGTGATGGGAGTTTCAATTTCATTCCTGAGCTATAAACTCATCTTTGCTAAACAGATTCTGCTATTGTGTCTCTGAATGTGGGATATATGTGATCATTAGGACAGCACTGAAAGAGAATGAAGATACTGAAGTATTGTTTAAATCAAGTGTTCTATAAGAACGATAAAATATTTTTAATTGTGATATGCAAAGTGGGTATGTGTGTGGAATCATTTAAAAATTCAGACACCTAATATTAACAAATATTTTTCTGTTCTTCTAATAGGAATCATAAAGACGACTTTCTGAGTGTCCTTTCTCAAATAATGTACATATTGAAGATTTTATTAACCCTAGTCATCAGAACCCTATTAGAAAGTTCTGAGGAAATAGTGCTCTGCTGTGTATGTTCAGTAAGAAATAAAATTTAATTGGGTTTTTTTTTATAGTTGTATGTGACTGAGGAAAGTCAGGATGTGAAAAGTGTGTGTGATGATGGCTGATTGTTTTCAATGCTCTAGCATGTGCCCAGCAGCAAGCATCCTAGAGCATTAGCAGTGTTATGAGTAACTCTCAAATGCAAATCTTAAGGCACTTGATACACTTGATGTTGAACCAAGCCTCCGGAATTAAGCTTAGCAGGATACAAAATCCTCTTCGTGATGGTTACTTTTTAGTTCTCAACTTGACTCAATGTAGAAACACCTGGGAAGAGAGATCGCCTGAAACAGGCCGGCCTGTTGTCTTGATTGTGCTGACTGGAGTCAGTGCTGCGAACAGCACCATTTCCTGTTACCATAGGTGCGAATGCATGTGTTTCTCTCTGCTCCTGAGTGTGGGTGCGATAGGGCTGGCAGTTTTAAGTTCCTGCTCCTTTGGCTCCCCTGATATGATGGATATAACCTGGAATTGTGAGCTAAACTAAATCTTTTCTTTCCCGACTTGCTCTTGGTCAGGGTATTCCATCACAGCAACAGAAATGAAACTAGGACCTCATGTTTGGTGGTTAAGATGCAATTACACAAACATAGACTAGAAGGAAGATGGCTAGAAGGCAGCTTATTAGAAAAGTTTCTGGGACTAACACTTGACTGTGTTTCAACGTGCACTGATGTTAACACTGATTTTAATGATATATGTGGCAAAATTATGGCTGACACAGCATTCACACAGATTGTCTCATTTATTTTTTCAAGGGTACTAAGATAAGTGGCTTAATTTCTAAGCATGAGCAAGAAGAAGATGGGCTGCTGAGACGGCTCAGAGAGTAAAGGTGCTTTCACGTAATCAAAGATGGTGACCTCAGTTTGATCCCCAAGACCCACACATTAGGAAAAGAAAACTGACTCTTTTAAGTTGTTCTCTGACCGCCCCCCCCCCACATATTGTGGCACATATGCCTGTATATAAATAATAAATGTAATTTTTAATTAAAAAGTAAAGATTCAGAATATCAAAATTAGAGAAGTTTAGGAGCCTACTTCTGAAAACTATGCCTGGGAACTGTATAGAAGACAGTAACTAAATTTATCAAGCACCTGTATGCCGAGCTGTAGCCGTTATCTCATTTAAACTTACAAACAATGCAGTAAATCAGTGGCCGTTAGTTTTAAATTACAGACGAAATACTGAGGCTCACAGAGGAGTGTAAAAGATTAGCAACAAGAACCCAAGCTGGCTGAATGACCCCCCTCAGTAGGTTGTTTCAGGTTCTAGTCTATTTGCAGAGCCCTCAAAGATGTGATTAGTTATGAATTTTGAGAGACAGCGATAACCCTGATGCACTGTGCAGGCCGCATACCACCACAGCTGAACACGTGGGGGAAAGGCGGTGACCTTGAGAACACACACCCAGAGGTGTGACCTTGGCAGTGGGAGAAGTAGCCACCCTTCATAAACACCAGCAGCCTCTGGACTTGGCTACTGCCAGGGCCTCTTCAGACTACAGTCTGCTCATACCTTGATTTCAAAGCTCTGACCTCCTACACTGCGAGATAGATGATTTATGTTTTAAGTCACCCAGTTTTTATAAAGAAGGTTGTCTAAAGATGGATATCATTCAACCTGCTTTAATACAACCATGCAAGGAAATTAATAAGCTGTACACCAAGTTACAAGCCCATGGGTAAGAGAATTTAAAGATCCACATTCTTTCCATTCTGACAGTGAGGAGGATAAAAGTGGGAAGTTAAGGAACAAGGCTGAAAACTATCTGTGCATGGGATGTCCAGGACCAAAATTAGAACAGTGAAAAGCGGCTTAAAATTTCTCCTAGAAAATTAGTGCCTCAAAACTGTAACCACAAAGAGAAACAAGATCTAGAGTAACGTGCATCAAAGACAAGAGCAAACCACACATTAAATATGGGTTCAACAGATGTGCATAATTTTAAAACCAAGGACAAGAGTAGGTTAACAAGAACCAAGAGAAGGTGTTCAAGAATAAAATGAAACTCACAGTCAAGCTAAGCTCACATGCCTGTGGTTCAAATGGAGACCTAAGAAGGGGTGACAACTCTAAAGATAGGAGCCACTGTGCTTAAAGTTCCCACTGGTGAGGCCACCGCAGGGGAATAAGACGATTCTTTATAAGATCACCTCAGAAGAATGAAGACGTGCTTCGCCATAGCACTCCTAGTAGAGCCGTGCCTAGTTGGGGCATGATTACACAGACTTATGCTAACCCAAAGAGGGTGATTCACTTTCAGAATTATCTAAATTTTCATTTTATTTTATTTATGTATATATGTATTAGTTGCATGTGGATGCTGATACATGAAGAGGCCATGAGCGGTCCCTTAAGCTTGAGTTACAATGGTGGAGCTGTGAGCTGTCATGAAGGGTCCAGGAACCGAATTCTAGTCCTTGCGCTCTTAACCCATGA
>CM053767.1:1058157-1074605 GCA_028658305.1 Pachyuromys duprasi
GAGAGGAGAGGAGAGGAGAGGAGAGGAGAGGAGAGGAGAGGAGAGGAGAGGAGAGGAGAGGAGAGGAGAGGAGAGAAGAGAAGAGAAGAGAAGAGAAGAGAAGAGAAGAGAAGAGAAGAGAAGAGAAGAGAAGAGAAGAGAAGAGAAGAGAAGAGAAGAGAAGAGAAGAGAAAAAGAAATCTCTTCCATAGGCTCAGGCACTTGGGCACTAGTGGTGCTATCTGGGGAGGCTTATGCTGTGTGGCTTTATTGGAGGAAGTATGTCAGTGGGACCAAACATTGCCCAGCTCCTTTACTCTGCTTTGTGTTTGTGGTAAAACACTGAGCTCTCGGCTTCCTGTTCCTGCTGCTAGGCCTGTCACTTGCTGCTATGTCTCCCTACCATGAGTCTAAACAGTCTTCTCCTTCTTCAAATTGCCTTTGATTGGAGGCGTTTAATGCAACAGCAGGAAAGTAATACAGAGATTGGTGTCAGAGAATGTGTTGGCTTTTGGAAGAAGGTAGAGGAATTTGGAACTTCTAAATAGAAAAGAAGCTGAAGGCTTAACAGACCTTTTGAAAGGGGGCTCAGAAAACAGAAGTGCTTAGATCAAGGTTGGACTATAGAAGTCCAGATCAGGAAGTTTCTGAGAGAAGTGAGGACTTTAATAGCAACCAGGTTAAAAGCCATCCCTGTGATATTTTGGCAAAAGAACTAGTTGCTGTCTGGAATCATAAGCCAAAATAAACTTTTTCCATGAAGCTACCTCTGATCATAGTGTTTTAGCACAGCAACAGAAAAGTATTAAATACAAGGTCTTTGGGTGTCATAGAGAAATTTCAACCATGTCTGTTGTGTCCTTTACCAGGCATCGCTTTCTCACTAGCCAGACGCTAACCCTGACCTTCAGGAGATAGCATGCTAATCTCTTATCTCAGCTGTAAAGTATGATATATTACATCCCCAGCTGTCAGTCAGGCTTCTTAGCAATGTAAGATACAGCCCAGCAATATACAGTGAGGTCTGGGCCCTAGGAGCCCCTTCCTTCTGAATGTTTTATGTCATTGCTGTCCAGTGTGGCCTCTGAGTAAGTCATTTAACCTCCTTGGCTCAGTTAGCCATATGGAAAATGAACATGATGATATCTCACAAGGGTATTGTGAGATTACTCAATGTTTATAAAGTGCTTGGGAAATGAACAATCCTGGATGTGCCCAGTGGTATCATTAATCATTTGACCAGATGAATCCAGGCATCTGGAACACACAGAATTCTGCCCTTCTTAGACAATTTCATTGTAATACCTCACAGATCACAAAGCTTAGATTTATGAGAATTTAGATGAATTTTGTACCATTGTAGAGGACTCAAAATTTTCTCACATGTTCCCTTTTGTATTTTCTTTCCACAAGCTGCTTCTTCCTTTCTCAAAGCAGAAAATTATTCACTCACGGTTTGATGTCAGGAGCTTTACTTCCTAAGTACAATGGTCCCTCTAGTCTCACCATCCATCTTCTCTTGCTTGCCTACTCAGTCACTCAACAAGCAACCATTGGACCTATGCTATAGTCCAGGTACTCTGTCCAGTGGGAAAATACAAATAAATCAGAGCACTGCCTTCAGGAGCTTCTAGTCTAGAAAGAGACACAGGCCTAGAAACAAATAGTTACCTAGGGACATAGGCTTCAAAGAGCTGTGAACACTCAGATAAACTTTTGTATAATGTGTGAGGTAGCGAGTGAACTCAAGTTCACAAGATGATTCCACTCGTTTACCAAAGTCTCCTTCTTGAAGATCTTGAAAGTGCACCCTCTGAACTCATTCAGTTCAGATAGTACTGGTTACTTTTTCCTCTAATGCCTTGAATGTGGATGTTATGCTAACCTATACTTAGTTTTCTTCTGCCTCCCTTCCTCCCACCTCCTACATTCTTTGAGGATACTAATGGCTACAATCACATAGTTCTAAGGCTCGCCTCCCTCCTTTCAGATTTACCAGGAGGGACTCAAATGCAATATATACCCTACTCACAATATTCCCATTGATATTGCCTGATTTCTCAAATTGTGTTAATGGTACCATAATTTCCCTTCTAAGTAGGCTTTAAGCTTGAATCACATGGTACCATGTATTACTATTCATTTTCACATCAGTAAGACTACTGTACCCTCTGCTTTGATTCTTCGAGGTTTCTCACATACTGTTTGTTTCTAGCACCTCCCTTTTACACTCTAGCAAGTCTCCTATCTCCTACTGCTACTGAGCAGAGACTGCCTCTGTTGCCTCCTCTTTGATCACTCGCCCCTGGTGATGCAGCCTTGCCAGGCCACAGAGGAAGAGGATCCAGGCAGTCCTGATGAGACTTAACAAGCTATGGGCAGATGGCAAAGTAGGAGAACTCCCCTTTCAGTGGACTAGGGGAAGGGAATGGGGGAAGATGGAGGGAGGATGGGACTGGGAGAAGTTGAGGGAAGGAGCCACAACTGAGATATAAAATGAATAAATTGTAAAAAAAATGAAATAACAATAATTAAAACAACAAGAAGTTCTTCTTTGCAGCCCATACACTGACAATTCAGATGTTTATTGTAAGTATCCTTCCATTGATACCACTTATCTGATCAAAAACATTGACTGCCTACTAATTTAAAGCAAACTTCCACATCCTGTGAGTTGACTCAGGATCCTTTATACGCTTCCATTGGATCCTCACAATGAGCATAAGATGAAGCCAGGTAGATGGTTACTGGTGTCCAAGTAGAAATCCTGTTAGTCACATCCAGTCTTTCCACATGCTTCCCTGTCTTGCCTGAAGTGTTTTTACCCATCACTGTCTAGCACATCAAGGCCAGAAGCAAATCCAGCCACTCTGAACAATACCCCTTCCTATACTCCAGCTCCTCCTGGCTCATTCTTCTCTCAGCCTCCTGAACTTTCTTGCTTACCTCTGCTGTCATGAGTTTCTGTATTACTGTGCTTAATGTTTGTCTTACTCTCTTCCAGACTGAAAGAACCTTGAGATGGAATAGATCTTGTTTCCTATTCATAATTTTTCCCAGCACTTACTGTAATACTTGATGGTCAAATGTAATTAATCATTTTTTAAATGCCAGGCTTGCTCTTGAGCTACTTTTCATTTACATAAATATAACCTGTTCTATGAAATATTTTAAATATAGTAGCTCTCGTTGCTGTAAAGAAAGAAAAATCAACAAAACACTGAATATTTGCTTTAGTAATATTTTTATTCTACATGAAATTAACTTTTTTAAAGATCAAAGTTCTTTATTATTCAGGGAATAATTTAGAATGAACTTGTATAAATTCAGAAATGAACTTTTAAAATCAGTAGATCTGTGCTCTCTTTTCAGTACTAGGGTATAGAAATGAATAAAGCTTAATCCATGCCCACAAGAAACTCACGGATAAGTTAAGGAAATAAGCCTGTAAGCAAATGCTTTGCAGCAACTGGTAGTAAGTGTGGAATTAAAAATTTTACAAGGCAGAAAATTTGAGACAGAACCTTAATCTGGGGAGCATAAATGTGTGACAGAAAATTTACCACAGAAGCCAGAGTTTTCCAAGAAGGGGTGGATGTGGAGCAGGAAATGTTGCTCTTTGCATTTTCAAAGGCCCAATTCAGAAAATAATACGTTGGCATAGCAGAAGCTGCAGCATATAACATATTTGGAGGCTGTCAAACAGGATAGGAAGGGAATAATTAAGAGTGGCTTTGCAAACAGTTCTTTGTATCTTACTGAGCAGTTTAGATTTTTTTCTGTGGATGAAATGAAGCTGGAAAAGGGTTTTAAGGAAGGCTAAGTTTTCCTAAAACTTTCCTAAATTTTCTTGTCATGAATTCATTGCAGGTGGTGTGTGTGTGTGTGTGTGTGTGTGTGTGTGTGTGTGTGTGTGTGTGTGTGTAATCATCTTATGTTAAAACAGCAACTGTCAATTTGTTGGGCTGGAGAGATGGCTTAGAGGATAAGAGCACTGACTGCTCTCCCAAAGGTCCTGAGTTCAATTCCCAGCAACCACATGGTGGCTCCCAACCATCTATAAGGAAATCTGGTGCCCTTCTCTGGCATGCAGGTATACATGCAGACAGTATATATAATAAATAAATATTTAAAATAGCAGCTGTCTCATATGAGAACCTGTTTCTCAGTACTTGAGGCCAGGTTCTTTAGCTGGTGGCATAGTTCCTCAGTGGCTCACTCACATTGGGGAGGATGACAACCTGGTAATTGTTCAGGCCACAAGATTGGGTGACTCGGATGTCCCATCCTGGCACTTGAAATCTGGAGAATCACCTTCAACGGTGAAGGAAGCCTGGAGACTCTAGTTCTGGCATCATCAAAAGAACCAAAAACAACAACGGAAGTCCCGTTGGAGGCTGGAGGAAGGTCAAGTGAGCAAAAGGTGGGTGAGGGTGATTTTCCTACTGCCTTACCTGTCTTAATCTGAACTGCTACCAGCAGGTCTGTCCACCTGTGGGGTCTCCCCACATGCATTGAGGCAATGAAGACAATTCTTCAGGAGGGTTTCCCTACTCAGGTGATGTAATTTGTGGAAAATTGCTATCAAAGCCAGCCATCTCAAGGGCACATTTCTAAAACACCAGCTTCTGTGTTGACAGCGATGGCTGGAACCACACAGTAGAGCAGACAACATTCTCTGCACTGCTCCACGCCATTTTCTTTATAGTGACCACATGAGGTATAGCACCAAGAGGGGGAAACGGAGTCACAAGTGGATGAAGCTGTGTGTACAAGGGAGTCCAAGGGCCTCAGCAGCCCGTGTCACAGCTGTGAAGACAGAAGAACTGCTGCTCTCTCTCCCTTTTAAAGTGAGAATAACTGTGTGTGCTGTGTACTGGAGGAGACAGCTCTGTGGCGTTGTTTATAATGGGTTGGGAGCCAGACACTGCTGAGCCCACACCCGCATTCTATAGAAAAGAACATGATTGTTATTCAGACCAAAAATATTCTTTCCTGCACTGGAAACTACATCTACAAGTTAAGCACATTTTTTAAGTAGAAAAAATTCCAGGAGGGGAGCAGCATCCCTCTGAGCCTGGAGGGAGGGGGCATCAAATTGCCTATTCATGAGGGAGCCAGCCTCTCAGGGCCCATAACATTTCCAAACATGCAGTGCAACAGCAACCATGAAAACAGCAGGTCCCTAAATTCAGAATCTTGTCGACAGACACAACAGAAATCTCCAAGCTCATTTTTCTCTTAGGTCAGCACTGTGCATGTAGTTCTGAGGGTCAGCACACACCTCAGGTGCGAGAACCTTCAACTGTGCAGGCTGTGGTACTAATGTGATGAAGAAAGGTCCAAATGCATGTCTGACAATCTGCTGCAGCACCTTGGAGTCATGCATGTGTGGTTGTCTGTGTGTGTATATGTGTGTGTGCATGCCTGCATGCATGTGTGTATGTGTGCCTATGTGTGTGCATGCATGCATGCATGTATATGTCTGTATGTGTGTGTGGATATGCATGTGCATGTGTGTGTGTGTGTGTGTATGCTTGTGCTCTCATATTCATGTTCTACACACTGGTAAATAGCATTGTCCTAGTTACTCCTCTGTTGCTGTTAGAAATCCTCTGACAAGACCGTCTTAGGAAAGAAGGGTTGTTTTGACTCATGGCTCCAGGTGAATAGAGTCCACCATGGCAGGGAAGACATGGCAGTAGGCAGGAGGATGTGGCAACAGGAGCACAAGGTGACCAGCTGCTTTAAATCCATGTCAGGAGACAGAAAATGGACAGGAAGTGGGGTAGAACTATGAAGCCTCAAAGCCTGTGCCTGTGAGTCCCTGCTGCCACCAAATTGTCACCTCCTGAATGTTCCACACCTTTCCTACCCAACTCCAGCAGCCAGGGCCCAAGTGTCCAAATACATGACTCCATGGAAGATATTTTGTGTTCAAACCACAAAACAGTCTAGCTTTCTCTGTTTGGGGGTGTGCAGGGTTAGGGGAAGTCTCACCTTTCTTCCTTGCCCTCCCCTTTTTTACATTGCCCCAAGCATTGCATCCTTACGGAAGGGCGGAGAATGGCTGTGTTATCTAGAATATGTATAAATTTATTGAAATTAACCTTATGCAGAAAATAGAGATAACAAAATTTTGCCCAAACTTGAAGTGTTCATTTCCTAAAGTAGTTGTATAATGGAGCAAGAATTCTAGTGGGATTCAAATGTCTACAGATGCACGTTGGCCTCATTGTGTTTTGTCTGAATGAAGACAAAGGTGACATGCAGCTCTGCTGGAGAGTTCTATACTTCATTCCACACTCACCATGCTGATTGCCAAAGCATACTATGGTGCTGTGTTCCTGGAAGCAAAATGTTCCAAATGGGCAATTCATCTTGAATGTGGCCTATTAGGGCAAATAAGCCCACTAGGACTGTCACTTTTTGGTGCCAGATGAGTTCTTGAACCTTTATAAGGTGTATCTAGAAGTGCGGTATTAGGGAAAATTCAAGGTGACAATCAGAAAGTTCTTCCGGCTTATAAAAGGCGATAGTGACGAAGACTACTGTCTAGGTTGGAGATGAGCAAGAAGGAGCGTGGGAGGGAGGAGTCTTGGGTCACAGATGAGAGAGCCTAGAGCCAAGCAATGATATAAAGGTGAGGAATACCCCACTCAATCGTGGAGTTAGACAGAGCTTTGCTAAAAGTAGTCAACAAAAGGATACACAGACTAGGAAAAGTAAAAAGTAGCCAGGAGTGAATGAGGCTGAAATATCAATACAGTAGACTTCAGTGTGAGGTGTCCAAAGGGGAGCACCTCTGTAGCCCTGAAGGCAGGGTCAGCACTCCTGGATGTGCCAGTGGATGCCAGAACATGTTAGTTTCAAGTGATTGAATGTGACCTAGTCACAATGATGTAGGCAGACCCTGAGATAAAAAGAGGTCAGAGTTTATTCACAGCATTAAACAGCCTAGAGACTGAGCCAAGCACAAAAGGCTCTCTGATTGGCAAGCAATTTATCATGTCTGCCTCCAAACTGTCTCAGTGTCCCCATGTCCTTAGAGCAAATACTGCTGTTAAACCAGCTATCGCTCCAGACTTTACAAATACTGGCATGAATAACAGAAAGTTTTCCCACATATGAATTCCAATGCAAGCAATGGCAAGGAAGATGACAAATTCATATAAATGTGTTCCCATTCCCAGCAAGCAGAAAGGCAGGAACATGCTGTGTACCTAAGCACTGAGGGGCCTTGTCTAACCCTCCAGGGAAACTCAAATGCAATGGTGAACAGATTTGCTTCTGCCCACAATCAATCCTTTGTCATTTACCGGGGACTGGGAAATGGAGCTTTGATAAATTGAATCCATAGTTAATCTGAAACATCTTATAAGCTAGAAGTTACAAATATGTGTGGACAAAACCCTTCAAGAAAATGTACTAATGAATTAAGCAAAAGCTTGGTAGATGGAAGATGAAAATCAAGTATTGACTCTCTACCAGAAAGAGAACTCTGCTACAAACTTCCCTCTAGAACTTGGAAAGTAATTATAGCCATTTTTAAGAAGGGCCAATTAGTTCAGAATAGAGTTAATCAATGAGAATGTCCCAAGGCCCAGAGGGTGCTGGGCACTTTAGACACAGGCTGCCTGAGGCTGCAGACCGTCACACTGTGAAAGCTGATTTTCCAGTATGTAGCCAGGTCCATCTCAGCATCGCTGTGGGAGTGCATTGAGATGACAGGGCCCCCACCCCAATCCTTCCTGCACTCCTGCTGTTGGCTTAATGCCAACACTTCTGCTCAAGGCTGTTTTCTCAGGATAATCAGAGTTGAAGATGTGTCCCTCCTGGAAAGAGGACAATGTGAAATCAGAGATGTTACTGGACCACAGTGGAACGATTGAACTGAGCCAGGTGTTTCTGAGCTGTGACTGTTAATTCCACCACACAGACAAGGTTGGTGTAGCTCTAGCAATTACAGTAAAAGGGAGAAGATGACAAGAAAAAGGCTGTTGTACGGAGTGCCACTCCCCCTCAGCACATTCCCAGCCTTAGCTAAGGGAGAGGTCAGCAGACAGCACGCACTCAGCGCTGTGGGACGGGCGCCAGTGCCCAGTGATCTTTGTGACATCTTTTTGTTTGGTTTTGTTTTTGAGACAGTGTTTCTCTGTGTAGCCTTGGCTGTCCTGGAACTCACTCTGTAGACCATGTGACATTATTCTTCATACCAGTCTCAAGGTATCACCATACTCCATTCAATGTAAAAGTCATTTCATCTTTCTCAAGGACACACTCAGTTGCCATGTTTTTCGTAATAGCTTTGTGTCGTGGATGTCAGACCACATCTCCTGTTACTCAGACAGCAAGCCCCAGGTGTGGCCACCCCTGCTCCCACCACATTCTAATTACCTCATTTTGAAGGATGCCACCCATGGGCAGGTTCCCAGGGAGCCTAACTTTGAAGTGAGGACTTTTCTAAATCATGCTGGCTTTAAATCCCTGGGAACTCTTTTTATAGAAAAGTTCCTAGGGTGTTTTTTGTTTTTTTTTTTTACACAAGGAAATGGAAAACTAAAATTACTGTATAAAGTATTCAACTGACTTCCCTGGGGTATTTGGGTTTGGGATGAAAGATACAACTGTGAAATTTTCATCTATTGTAGCTGTGTGATACTTATCTCTCCCACTCCTGTGCCTTCGAGAGCAACCCTGAAACCTCAGATTTGAAACATCTTTCTCACATTCATTATTTGGAGATGTGTATTTTATTAAATTTTCTGTATTTCAACCCTCTTTTGTTTCAAGTATGTGTTCAGAAGCTTTATTGCTTTAATAGAAGCTTTAGGTTAATTTTCTGAAAGGTGACAAATCAATGGTATATAACTAAAATGTACAAAATAAGGTAGAGATAAAGTAGGCATTTCCACATCTCTGCTTTACAGCCCTGGTCCCCAGAGGAAGCCACTGCCACTGCTCTATGTAGATTAAATAGTCATATATGTAAATGTGGATTTTTTTTTACATAACTGGTATAGACGGTGTTCTGAACCCAGCATTTTTTATTTAGCAGTATAGCTTAAAGAACACTCCAAATTAGTATATTGGAGTATAAATACAAGCTTGCTTGCTTGTATTTGTGTGTGGATGTGTGTGTGTGGGGTGTCTATGGTGTGGTGGATAGGATATCTGTGTGATATGTGATGTGTGGTGTGTATGTATGAGGGCAATGTGTGCACATGCAAAAAAAAAGAGGAGGGCAAGGCGGCGGGTTCCTGCTCTATCTCTTTTTGGTCTGAGTCAGGGTATTGTATTGACTCTGAGGTTCATGGTTTGGCTAGGCTGGCTGACCAGAGCATTTCTGGGATCTACCTGTCTCCACTCCTGATGCTGTTTACAGACACCTGTGGCTGTGATCAGCTGTCCCCCATTTAATGTGGTTGCCGGAGATTCTAATCCACACCGCCATGTTTGTACAGCAAGCTCCCAACTGTGGTGCGCCTCTGCAGTCTATATGTTGGTTTCAATTACTGCAGAGCATGCCATCCCAATTCAATTAATTATTTAGGAACAAAAACTGAGATTTTCCTAATCTTGTGGTAATTCAAGCAATACTGTAATAAATAAGCTATTTATTAAGCTCTTTATTAACAAGCTGCAGATGAGTGAATCTGCTGAGAGGAAGTTTTCTGCGATGGAATGACCCTGGCCATGTCACCCACACTCTGCTCAGTGCATGCTCAGGGGGAGTAGACCGACAACCATACACCAGAAATACTGGTGGCTTTTTTCCTTTCCTGTCTTTTCTTTTAGCATAGGAATGAATATAAAATTGGGTGAGTACGGAGCTGAGGGTTTAGGAAGAGGTGGGGATGGGAAAAAATAGGATAAAATTTTTCAATATGAAATTCTCATAGAATACATTTAAAAAATTAAATAAATAGAAGTATAGCTGATGGGTCAAAGGATGTTTTTGCTTTTTAAATTTTTATTAAGTGCTGTGGCTGGAAGTGTCTCCACACTAACACATGAATACCAAGCCCACTGCCCTCCCGGAACCGTGTGACAGGGGGGCACATCTCGTGTCCTTTGGATTCTTTGTGCTTAAGCGAACCCTTCTGTGTTGGAGTTGCTTTTCCACGCCCTCCTTCCCTAATGGATTGCAGATTTTTCTCTTACTGATGTGTTACTCTCAACATATTAGGAAGACCAAATATATAGACAGGCTTTTAAAATGTCTATAAATCAGTTTCTGCTGGTTCTGGCCATAAATTAATGGTTTTTTTCAATATCATTTTAGAACTATCCTAAATGTTTCTAAAATCCTGATTAAAATAATTTTAAACATCATAGGCCTGATCTGTGTCGTTTTAGACAAAAAGAAAGTAAAATTTTATCTCAGATCTGATTGAAATGTTCTTGGCTACACATCAAATTGCTACATACTTAGCCATTTAAAATAACACCTGCTTGTCTCAGATTTTCTCTGGAGTCTGAATGTAGCTCAGCTGCATCCTCTGAAAAGGTCCTCATCAGCACTGCTGTTAAGAGATCGGCCAGGCCTGGGGTGTGACCTGTAGACAGGACAGGGTAAAGGCTCACCTCCATGCTCAGTCCGGTGTTGGGCTAAATCACTTCCTGGAAGCTATGGGATTCATGGCAGCTGTCTTCAAAGCCAGCAACGAACAGAGAAAAGTCTAAAGCCAGACAGCTCTAAGAGCTTTTAGAAAGACATTTGTACTGAACACAACCATGGGAACAACATCCTGTTACTTCCACCATTTTCTGTCAGTAGAAGCAGATCATGACCCGATGTCTAAAAGGAAAGGGATGGGACCAAAGGAGCATGAATACCATAACACAGGGATCAGTAGGGGGAAGTCTTGTGATCTGTCAGGGAGCAGAATAAAGAAGAAACAGCTGGAAAGGGTCCCCTCGGTAACTTACACCTTAGTAGATTAAAATAACTTTAAGGTGAGACACAGCGTGGCAACTTCTATGGAAAGTGCCACAGAATAAAAGACTATGAGAGTTTAAAAAGGAAGGAGAAACCTGATGTTTTCATTAAACAGGTGGCATTTGCTTTGAGATGTTAAAGGCGGTTGTTATTTCTGCCTTTACTGTTTAATAACCAAGCACTGGCCAAGTGCAGGCTCCAGGCCAGGTAAGATGCTGTGAACCATTTCTTCCAGAAAACAACGACTCCGTTCATAAAACCAGTTCTCTATAGTTTACTTTCACTTAACATTATTGCTTTACCAAATGAGTTTGTTGCTGAGACACAAATGCTGCCCAGTGAGAGGCCCTGTGGAGGGGTTTTGAGGAGAATGATTCCAATACAGTTCCAGACCGACTTCAACATCTGCAGATAGGCTTAGCGGTCCATGCAGTGACTGTCACTTCACTATTGAGCTTGTGTCAGGAAGTGTGACCCTCATCTGACCCAAGCCTTGACTTAGACATTAGGGAAATGGGTTGCCCTGAAGTGTGCAGAAAAACAAGTGGCGCTAGATCAGTGCTCCTGAGCCATGTTTGGGGGAAGAGGACATAGTCCTCAGAATATGACACTGGGCCTCGTAGGAAGTGACAGGGATATGGTTGTGGAGGGAAGGAACAGGAGAGTGTGTAGCCTGTGGTAGGCTTAGTTCTCCCATGGCTCTCCCGAATGCCTTCTGTCCAGTGTAATTATAAAGAATAACTCATCTACTACTTCAAACACACAGCTTTTCTGCCCCTTCTTTTGATTCAGAAGTCTTTGATAATCGCCACTGACTGAAATGGCTGTGGGTGGTTTGTCTTTTCAGATCTACTTTATAAACCGTATGTCTAACGTGCTGTTCTTTCACACAGAGTTCTGTGCTCTGTTCACCTGTGCAGCCTTGTGGCACCTCCCGTGAGAGGGAAGAAGAGGGCACAGACTCCACACCTTAGCTATGGCAGCTTTGCTTTTCTTGCTTCAATCAGCTAAAATTTTCATTTTACGACTTATTGATCCAGGAAAGAGGTTTGTTGGGTTTTTTTTGTTTGTTTGTTTTCATGCTGAAAATGGAGATTAGAGCATAGGAGATGGTTGTATACTGTTTTCAAATCCAACTCCAAGCAGGGTTTCCTCATTAGGTGGCCCCCCATCCTCTGTGCCTTGTCCCCTAGGGTGACATTGCAGGGTCTGTATGTGATAAAGGGCAAAGGCCTCCTGATCATCATTACCTATCAAACAGTGTGTTCGCTGCACAAGTGTGGGGACCTGAGTCCACATACACAGCTCCAAGGTAAAAAGCCTAGAACAGAGGCATCCGTCAGTAATGCCAGTGCTGGGGAAGTAGAGACAGGCAGATCCCTGGGTTGGCTGGCCAGTTAGACTTCCCTGACTCATAAACAGTCAGCCCAATGAGAGATGTGGCCTCAGGAAATAAGATGGATGCTAATTAAAAAAAATTTCCTGTTGCTCTCCTTGTGGAGCTCCTGTCCCCTCCAGGTCTTTCTCTCTCCCCCTTCTTTCATAAGGCTCCCTGTGCTCTGCCCAAAGTTTGACTATGAGTCTCAGCCTTTGTTTTAATACACTGCTGGGTAGAGTCTTTCAGAGGCCCTCTGTGGTAGGCTCCTGTCCTATTCCCTGTTTTCTCCCTCTTCCTATGTCCATTCCATTTGCCTTTCTGAATTAGGATTGATCATCTTACCCAGGGTAAGATTAGTTTCTTCTATAGGTGTACAGATTTTAGTATGTTTATCCTGTGTTATATGTATAATATCTGTTTATAAGTGAGTATAATCCATGTATGTCTTTCTGTTTCTGGGATACCTCACTCAGGATGATCTTTTCTAGTTCCCATCATTTGCCTGCAAATTTCATGATTTCCTTGTTTTTAATTGCTGAGTTGTATTTCATTGTGTAAATGTACCACAGTTTCTAAATCAATTTCACAAAAAATCTGGGCCCAGGGGTCTTTCCTGAGACTGATCCTCCAACCAAGGACCATGCATGGAGATATCCTAGAACCCCTGCACAGATATAGCCCATGGAAGCTAAGTCTCCAAGTGGGCTTCCTAGTAAGGGGAGCAAGGGCTGTCTCTGACATGAATTCAGTGGCTGACTCTTTGATCACCTCTCCCTGAGAGGGGAGCAGCCTTAGCAGGCCACAGAGAAAGACAATGCAGCCAGTACTGATGAGACCTGATAGAATAGGGTCAGATGGAAGGGGAGGAGGACCTCCTCTATCAGTGGACTTGGGGAGGGGCATCGGTGGAGATGGAGGACGGGGCTACAGCTGGGATACAAAGTGAATAAATTTTAATAAATAAATAAATAAATGAATGAATGAATAAATAAATAAATAAATGCAAAAAGAAAGTAAAAAAGAAAAACTCCTGACCTCAACATGTTGCGTGGGCACACACATGCATGCCTACACACACACACAACCATACATCAAGCAAACACATACACACCAACATTCCACATGCCCTCCCATTCCTACACACATATATACCAACCTCTGTCTACACATATATGCACACATAAACACACACATACATACACACAACTACATTCATACATCCACACCCATGTTCCCCTACACACATTTCTATACATACCCACTTCCATACATAGGAAAACACACATGCACACACATCCATGCATCTACACACACATACATGCCAAAATACCCATTTCCACATATCCACTTAACTACATTAACACATGTGCACATATACATGATAATGCACACACACATATACCACATGTACACAAAGAAATTTATTTTTAAGGTGTTTGCTGCCATATCAAACACTTCTTTCTCATGGCATTTAAGTTTTGGTGGGTATTATAGTTTGGTTTCTCTGATTTTCCATTTGACCTCATTAGATTTTACAATGATTTTGCTTCTATTTTAAAAAGTTCTGTACAGGAGGGTTACTGATATTTTAAAAAATAAATCTTGTATTAAGCCGCTTTGCTAAAGCTGTTTACTCAGCTGTAGGGGTTCTCTGGTGGAATTTTTGGGGTCACTTATATATACTATCATATCATCTGCAAATAGTGATACTTTGACTTCTTTCTTCCCAGGTATCCCCTTGATCTCCTTTGGTTGTCTTATTGCTCTAGCTAGGACTATATTGAAGAGGTATGGAGAGAGTTGGAAAGCCTTGTCTTCTTTCTGATTTTAGAGGAATCACTTTGAATTTCTGTTCATTTAATTTGATGTTGGCAATTGGCTTACTGTATATTGCCTTTATTATGTTTACGTATGAGCCTGTGTCCCTGATCTCTCCAAGACTTTCATCATGAAGGGGTGTTGGATTTTGTCAAAGGCATTTTCTGCATCTAATGAAATGATCGTGTGTTTTTTTTCTTTGAGTTTGTTTAGATGGTGGATGACATTGATGATTTTCATATGTTGAAACCATCCCCCATTTCTTGGGATGAAGCCTACTTGATCATGGTGGATGATATATTTGATGTGCTCTTGGATTGGGTTTGCGAGTATTTTATTGAAATTTTTTTGCATCGATGTTCATGGGTGAAATTGGTCGGAAATTTTCTTTGTTAAGTTTTTGTGTGGTTTAGGTATCAGGGTGACTGTGACTTTGTAGAGCTAGTTTGGCAAAGTTCCTTCAGTTTCTATTTTGTGGGCTAGTTTGAGGAGTATTGGTGTTAGCTCTCCTTGAATATCTGGTAGAATGCTGGGCTACAACCATCTTGACCTGGTCTGTTTTGCTTGGGAAACTTTTGATGACTGTCTCCTTTTCTTCTTTACAGGTTATAGGACTGTTTAAATGCTTTACCTGGTCTTGACTGAGCCTTGGTAGGTGAACTCTATCAAGTAGAATATAGTCTCTCAAGAAAGATCTAGCAGAGGAATTCAACAAGTATTGAGCAGATGTGTTCTATTTAAAATAAAAAACCTCTTTAATATTTTGATAGAATAAAACCATAACACAGGGAAATCCTCATTGTTTAGAGTTTATAGCCATAATTTTATTATTAGGAAGATGTTTTCAGCAATAGACTTGAATATGAATTAAAAACACTAATGCTAGCATATGAAAAAATGAACCTTCTCAATCCAGCTTTGTTACCTGTGTATTAGTCAGAGCCTTGTTACTATAATAAAATCCTTGAGACAATTAACTTACAAAAAAAAGGTACATTTGACATATGAATTTTTAAGTTTAGTCCAAGATCAAGTGAACTCATTGCTTTGGACCTCTGGAGAAGGTGGTAGTCAAGGCAGCTTGTGGTAGAATAAACCACTGACTTTATGAACAAGGAAGTAGTAACTGGAAGGGAGGACAGTCTGGGATCCCGCGAACTGTCAGAACCTCTCATAAGGCCATTTCTCCTTAGGATTCAACCCATCTCCCAGCGGGATCAACATGAGGACCAAGACTTTTTACACAGGAGCCTATGGGGGCCATTTCTTGTTAGTTTGTTTGTTTTTGGTTTGGGGGGGTTGTTTGTTTTTTACTCTCAGGAACTGATTTTCACAAAATGTCTACTATGTCTGTATAAGGGGACACTTCAGTTGTAATTCCATTTGGTTAAGAAAATACAGACCTGCACCAGGTCCTCTGCACATACATCACAGCTTTTAGCTTAGTATTTTTATGGGACTGAGAACAAGTGGGTTTCTGATTCTTGTGCATGCTCTTGGGTCTCTCTCGCTCTCTTTTCTTTTCCTCTGTTGAGTTGCCTTGTCCAACTTCAATATGTTTGGTTTTGCTTTAGCTTATTATATTTTATTTTGTCATATTTCTTTTTTATCTCTTAGAAGCCTATTCTTTTCTAAGGAGAGAAAGAAAGAGTGGATCCAGAGGGGAGGACATATGGGAAGGAACTGGAGGGAGTAAGGGGAGGAGAAACGATAATCAGTATATATTGTATGAGAAAGAGTCTATGTTTCAATAAAAGGGGGAAATGAAAACAATAAAATAAAATACAAACTGTAAAGTTCTTCTGATATATACTTCAACAATCTCCAACCCGTCACTGAAGTGAAACCCAGACAAGCCCCATAATTTTCCTTTTTGAGACTGACCAGAGAGCAAACACATAGGATAATTCAGAAGTCTGGTCCACAAATTCAGACATCAGCAAGACAGCATTTTTTTTTTTTTTGCCTGGTGATAATTTTTTATTCTAACAGCAAAATTAGCCTATCTCTAGGTTGAAAACAATATATGTATATTTACACATACATATAGAGAGCAAAACCCAAAAATCATACACTCAGTTTCAAATTCTACAGTTAAATGTTAAATATAGACAAAACATTAATGATAGTTTCCATATGTTAACGTAGTACAAATCCTCCCTGACACACCACATACACACTTTAAATTATGCATTATGCATGCCAAGATAGTATGTTATTGGTCAGTAAATTAAAATTTTTAAACACATTTTTATTTATTCTTTAAGAATTTAATACATGTATACAAAGCATTTTTCACTGTATCCCTTCCCTTTCCCCTCAGTCCCTCTC
>CM053767.1:1075105-1095276 GCA_028658305.1 Pachyuromys duprasi
ACTTATCTATGCAGCATCAAGCTGCGGGCCACCAGTGACCCACTGTCACTTGGGTTTCAGTCTCATTCTGTAAAGTGATCCGACACGTTGTGAGGGCTGTGTAAGCTCTCTTTCAGGAGACCAGCCAGGCCTCCTAGTCACCACTGACGCTGTGCCCCATCCCCTTCAGCTGTACCTTTTCCTTCTCCCAGCATGAGGTGCAAGACAGCATTTTAACAAAACTCTTCTTCTATGTTGAAGACCAAATTTAAGCAGGGTTCCCTCATTAGGAACTTTCCCATCCTTAGCTCATCTGAACCTTGTCCCCTAGAGTGTCACTTGGTTAGTGCAGACACTGATCTACAGATCTAGATGTGATGAGAGGACAATATCTTCTTGATTATCGTTACCTGTCAGAGCCAGATCAGCAAAGGTTTCACATCCATCAGGATTCTACACAGTCTGCACACACCAAGCTTTTACCTCAAGATTGGTTAAAAGCACCTATAGAAAATATGAAATTTTCCACCATGATCATACAAAAGCAATTTCAGAAGTAGAAACTATACTTGAGGGCAAGTGATCTGGGTCCATACCTTGCCACATATGCCTCAGATTCAACCACAGGAATCCAAGGCAAGAGGACAGCACCAACTCCTAAAAGCTGTCTTCTGACTTCTGTGAACATGTTAAGTTTATTATAACAGTAAAAATAAACAAAATGTTTTACAAAAATGAAACTGCACTTCAAATTTTGAATGCTAACCTTTTCCACGCTGTTGATAAGCCCTGCCATTAGGGTCACCCAATACCAGGCAGCAACCTACCAGCTGCAGCTTCCATCAGTCACAGGATGACAAGCGTAAGCAACCAGACACTTCAGTGTGTGGACCATAACCTGTCATCAGTCAAGAAGCATCTGTAATAGACAGTGCAGAAGGAGCATTTTTTTTAAAAATAGCAATAATATTCACAAGTCTCACCAGAGTCAACAGGAAAACAAAAACACACAAATTATACCACTTGAGAAAGCTGATATTACTGTGAATCCCGCAATCATTTTTTAAAATACTAAGAAAATATTATAAATATGTTCATTTATAATAAATCAATAAATTACCAGAATATCCACAACCTCTCAGAGCATACTCAAGAAAAAAAATACATGTCTAAATAGCTTTCTCTGTATTAAAAATAATTGAGTTTGTAGTTAATAAAAAATGTTTCCAAAGAAAAACTTCAGGGTAAGATGGAAATTTTATTTATAGGTAAATTTTGCAAACCTTTTAAGGAAGAAACACAAATATTCACAAATCATTCCAAGAAAATAAAAGCAGAATGATATATCCCAATAATTTTGTGAGGTTAGCATTATTCTAATAACCACCAGACAAACATTGCAAGAAATCTACTGACCGCTATCCCTTATGATTTAAAAAAAAAACAAACACAAAAACAAAAAACAAAACTTTAAACTTTAGCAAATCAACTCAACAATGTATCATGGCCCACAATGGGTATCTCAGAAATGCAAAGTTGGATTATCACTAAAAACAGATGGCACACGCCTGTAATCCCAGCACTCAGGAAGCAGAACCAGGCAGATCTCTGTTAGTTCGAGGCCAGCCTGGTCTACAAAGAGAATCCAGGACAGCCAGGGCTCCAAAGAGAAACCCTGTCTCAAAAAATAAAAAAAACTAAGAACCAACAAAAAACAAAACAAACAAACAAACAAAAACAGATCCACGATGGCTAATCTTGGTTGTCAACTTGACTACATCTAGATGGTACTAGCTAAAACCCAAGCAGATAGGCGCTCTGGTGAGAGATTGTCTTTATTGGATCATTTAAAGTGGGAAGGCTATTACTAAATCTGAACACACCACCTGGGGCACCTACATGAAAGGACACGGAAGTGGGAGACATTTGCTTTCCGTCTGCTTGCCCTTCGTCTCACTGACAAATTCGTCTATCTGAGCCACTGGTTTACCAATATTAGAATCTACTTTTTCAGGATTCCAACATAGGCTAAAAACCAGCATCTCTCTAGAAACTGAGAATCTAGTACCAGATTGGGACTGCTGAGACATTCAGCCTTGTGGACTGAACAACACTGGATTCTTGGTCTTTTCCTCTGGAGACTGCCATTGTTGGACTAGCCATATCACAACCTGTAAGCCATACAAGCCACTCTAATAAAGTGTGTGTGTCATATATGTGTGTGTGTGTTATATACGTGTGTTTTATATACGTGTATGTATGTTATATAAATGTGTGTGTGATATGCATGTGTGTGTGTGTTCTTTTAGAATACCTTGACTAATACAATGTTCAAAATCAAAACAAAGAAAAGAAAAGGGATGAAATTCTATCATTTTCCAAAATGTAGGAGGAACTGAAGACATTCTTAGTGTTACAAGGCAAGCACAGAAAGATGAGAACCACACAATCTCATTCATATGTGTAACCTGAGAGTTCTCTGTGTTGAAGCTGGCATGGTGGTCTCCTGAGAATAGAGAGGCAGAGGGGGAAGAGGAATGAGAAACATGGGTCATAGCTTCCTAGGTTTCAGTTAGAGAAATAAGTTCTGGTGTTCTGCTGCAAAGCAAAGGACTGTGGGTAGTGTCAATATGTGTGTGTAAAGATAAGAGCAGGGATCTCTGAATGATTTTCCTACAAAAAAAGTGATAAATATTTTAAAAGTGAAAATATTTTATTCTGATTTGAACTTTACAGAATGCATAGGATACCCCGTAAAATTTTATGTTTAAATTTTTAAAATAAAAGGTTTTTAATTAAAAGATCTCCTATAACAGCAAAGGCTTTAGATGATTCAATAAACACAACAATAGTATTATATACTATATGGTTTTTTTAAGATTCTTTAAAGATTTATTTGCTTTTAATTATGTATGTGAGTGTTTTGCCTGCATGTATGAATGTGTACCACATATGTGCCTAGCACCCACATTTGCCAGAAGAGACGGTCAGATCACCTGGAACTGGAGTTACGGATGGTTATGAACAGCCATTGTGGGTGCTGGAAACTGAACCTGGGTCCTCCAAAAGAGCAGCAATTGCGTTTTACCACTGAATCATCGCTCCAGGGGTAATTACGATTTTTTAGGCAAACATACTATTAACTCTAGCTTTTGACATAGATATTTGCCATTTGTTAATTAATATCCATTGTATGAATCTTTGCTCTTCCTGAATTCCTTCTGAAGGTAGACAATACTATTTTTTATATTGATTTTTATTTTTTAATATTAATCACAGGTTATTTATTTTTGTATCCAGGTTGTAGCCCCCTCCTTCATTCCCTCCCAATTCCACCCTCCTTCCCTCATATCCTCCCTGTCCCTTTCCAAGTCCACTGCTAGGGGAGGTCCGCCTACCCTTCCATCTAGCCCTAGCTTATTAGGTATCTTAAGGACTGGCTGCAATGTCCTCCTCTGTGGATTAGCAAGGCTGTTCCTCCCTCAGGGCAGGAGGGGAGGGGGGATGTAAAGGAGCCAGTCAGTGAGTTCATGTCAGAAATAGTGCCTGTTCCCCTTACTAGGGAACCCACTTGGATACTGAGCTACCATGGGCTACATCCAAGCAGGGGTTCTAGGTTATATCCATACATGGTCCTTGGTTGGATAAACAGTCTCATAGAGGACCCCTGTGCTCTGATGTATTTAGACGTTGTGGAGCTCCTGTCCTCTCCAGGTCTTACTAACTCCCCCTTTTATCATAAGATTCCCTGCACTCTACCGAAGGTTTGGTTATAAGTGTCAGCATCTGCTTTGATACACTGCAAGGTAGAGTCTTTCAGAGGTCCTCTGTGATAGGCTCCTGTCCTGTTTCTTCTTTTCTCCTACTTCCCATGTCAATGCCATTTGTCTTTCTAAGTGAGGATTGAGCATCTTACCTAGGGTCCTTTTCTTGTTTATCTTCTTTAGATGCACATATTTTAGTATATTTATCCTATCTTACAGGTTTCTATAAGTGAGTATATACCATGTGTGTCTTTCTGCTCCTGGGATACCTCACTCAGGATGGTCTTTTCTAGATCCCACAATTTACCTGCAAATTTTAGGATTTCCTTGTTTTTAATTGCTGAGTGGTATTCCATTGTGTAAAAGTACCACAATTTCTATATCCATTCCTCTGTTGACGGACATCTGGGTTGTTTCCAGGTTCTGGCTATTACGAATAAAGCTGCTACAAACATGGTTGAACAAATGTCCATGTTGCATACTTGAGCTTCTTTTGGATATATGCTTAGGAGTGGTATAGCTGGATCTTGAGGAAGCACTATTCCTAATTGTCTGAGAAAGTGCCAGATTGATTTCCAAAGTGGTTGTACAAGTTTACATTCCCACCAGCAATGGAGGAGGGTTCCCAATTCTCTACAACCTCTCCAGCATGTGTTGTCACTTGAGTTTTTAACCTTTTCCATTCTGATGGGTGTCAGGTGAAATCTCAGAGTCGTTTTGATTAGCATCTCTCTGATGGCTAAGAATGTTGAGCATCTCTTTAGGTGTTTATCTCCCAATCTACAGATAATTCTACAGCTAATTCTCTACAGAGAATTCTCTGTTTAGCTCCATACTCCATTTTTAAATTGGATTTCTTGCTTTTTAATTTCTTTAGTTCTTTATATATTCTGGATATCAGCCCTCTGTCAGATATAGGGTTGGTGAAGACCCTTTCCCAGTCTGTAGTCCGTTGTTCTGATGACAGTGTCTTTTGCTTTACAGAAGCTTCTCAGTTGCATGAGGTACCATTTATTAATTGTTGCTCCAAGAGCCTGTGCTGTTTGTGTTCTGTTCAGGAAGTTGTCTCCTGTGCCAATGAGTTCCAAGGTCTTCCTCACTTTTTCTTAGTGTATCTGGTTTTATGCTGAGGTCTTTGATCCACTTGGACTTTAGTTTTGTGCAGGATGATAAATATAGATCTATTTTCATTTTTCTGGATGTAGACAACCAGTTAGACCAGCACCGTTTGTTGAAGATGCTGTCTTTTTTCCATTGAATGGTTTTGGCTTCTTTGTCAAAAATCAAGTATTCATAGGTATTTGGGTTTATTTCTGAGTCTTCTATTTGGTTGTACTGATCTACTTTTCTGTGTCTATGCTAATACAATGCAGTTTTTATTACTATTTCTCTGTAGTACAGCTTGAGATCAGGGATGGAGATACCTCCAGATGATCTGTTGTTATACAGGATTGTTTTGGAAATTCTGTTTTTTTTTGTTGTTGTTGTTTCTCCATATGAAGTTGAGAATTTTTCTTTCAAGGTCTGTAAAGAATTGTATTGGTATTTTTGATGGGAATTGCATTGAATCTGTAGATTGCCTTTGGCAGGATGACCATTTTCACTATGTTAATCCTACCAATCCATGAGCATGGGAGATCTTTCCATCTTCTGATGTCTTCTTAAATTTCTTTCTTCAGAGACTTGAACTTTTTTTCAAACAGGTCTTTCACTTGCTTAGTTAGAGTCACCCCAAGGTACTTTGTGTTATTGGTGGCTATTGTGAAGGGTATCGTTTCCCTGATTTCTTTCTCAGCCCTTTTGTCTTGGGTATACAGGAAGGCTTGTGATTTTTTTGAATTAATTTTGTATCTAGCCACTTTGCTGAAGGTGTTTGTCAGCTGAAGAAGTTCTCTGGTTGAATTTTTGGGCTCACTCAGGTATATTGTCATATCATCTGCGAATAGTGAAACTTTGACCTCTTCCTTTCCGATTTGTATCCCCTTGATCTCCTTTAATTGTCTTATTGCTTTAGCTAGGACTTCAAATACTATGTTGAATAGATAGGGAGAGAATGGGCAGCCTTGCCCTGTCCCTGATTTCAGTGGGATTGATTTAAGTTTCTCTCCATTGAGTTTGATGTTGGCTATAGGATTGTTGTATATTGCCTTTACTATATTTAGGTATGTGCATTGTATTCCTGATCTCTCCAAGACTTTAAACATGAATGGATGCTGGACTTTGTCAAATGCCTTTTTGGCATCTAAGGAGATAAAAATGTAGTTTTTCTCCTTCAGTTTGTTTATATGGTGGATTACATTGATGGATTTCTGAATATTGAACCATCCTTGCATGCCTGGGATGAAGCCTACTTGGTCATGATGAATGATACGTTTTCTGTGTTCTTAGATTCAGTTTGCAAGTATTTCATTGAGTAGTTTTGCATCAATGTTCATAAGAGAGGTAAGTCTGAAGTTCTCTTTTTTGTTGGATCTTTGTGTGGTTTAGGTATCAAGGTGACTGTAGCTTCATAGAATGAGTTTGGTAAAGTTCCTTCTGTTTCTATTTTATGGAATGGTTTGAAGACAGTTGGAATTAGCACTTCTTTGAAGGTCTGGTAGAGTTCTGCGCTGAAACCATCTGTCCCAGGGCTTTTTTTTGGAAGGGAGACTGTTGGTGACTGCTTCTATTTCCTTGGGCGATATAGGGCTATTCAATCTTTCTACCTGAGCTTGACTTAATTTTGGTAGATGGAATCTATGTAGAAAATTGTCCATTTCTTTTAGATTTTCAAATTTTGTGGCATATAGGCTTTTGTAGTATGACCTGATGATTGTTTGGATTTCCTCAGTGTCTGTAATTATGTCCCCCTTTTCATTCTGATTTTTGCTGATTTGGATAGTTTCTTTCTTCCTTTTATTTAGTTTGGCTAAGGATTTGTCTATCTTGTTGATTTTCTCAAAGAACCAGCTCTTGGTTTCATTGATTTTTTAAATAGTTTTGTTTCTAATCAATTGATTTGAGCCCTGAGTTTGATTATTTCCAGCCGTCTGCTCCTCTTGGGTATATTTGCTTCTTTATTTCCTAGGGCTTTCAGTTGGGCCATTAAGTTGCTTGTATGAGATGTTTCAAATTTCTTCTTGAAGGCACTTAGTGCTATGAATTTTCCTCTAAGCACTGCTTTCACTGTGTCCCATAAATTTCCGTATGTTGTACCTTCATTTTCATTGAATTCTAGGAAGTCTTTAATGTCTTTCTTTATTTATTCCTTAACCCAGCTGTCATTGAGTAGCAAGTTGTTCAGTTTCTATGTGTGTGTAGGGTTTTTGCTATTTCCAAGCTGTTGAGGTCCAGCTTTAGTCCATGGTGGTCAGATAGAATACAGGGGATTATTTCAATCTTCTTTTATCTGTTGAGGCTTTCTTTGTGACCAACCATATGGTCTATTTTGAAGAAAGTTCCATGAGGTGCTGAAAAGAAGGTATACTCTTTTGAGTTTGGGTGAAAGGTTCTGTAGATATCTATTAGGACCATTTGAATTAGGGCCTGTGTGAGTGCCTTTATTTCCCTATTTGGCTTCTGACTAGATGATCTGTCCCTTAGTGAGAGAGGGGTGTTAAAGTCTCCCACTATTAAGGTGTTGGGATCAATGTGTGATTTAAGCTTTAATAATGTTTCCTTTGCAAATGTAGGCATGCTTGTATGGGGGGGGGGCATAGATGTTCAGAATTGTGATGTCCTCTTGGTGGATTTTTCCTTTGATGAGAATGTAGTGCCCCTCCTCATCTTTTTTTGATTAATTTTGGTTGAAAGTCTATTTTATTAGATAATAGGATTGCTACCCAGCTTGTTTTCTGGGTCTATTTGCTTAGAAAACATTTTTCCAGCCCTTTACTCTGAGGTAGTGTTTATCTTTGTTGCATAGGTGTGTTTCTTGGATGGAACAGAATGTTGGATCCTATTTCTGCACACATTCTGTTAGTCTGTGTCTTTTTATTGGAGAGTTGAATCCATTGATGTTGATAGATAATAGTGACCAATGAACGTTAGTTCCTTTTATTGTGGTGTTGGTGGTCTTACTGTGATTCATTGTTTGTTTTCTTTTAATTTTTGTAGGGACATTATCTGTATCCTGTTTTCTTGGTTATAGTTGATTTGGTTGGATTGGAGTTTTCCTTCTAGTATCTTTGTAGGGCTGGTTTGCTGTGTAAAAATTGCTTAAATTTAGTTTTATCATGGAATATTTTGTTTTCTCCATCTATGTTGATTGAAAGCTTCGCTGGGCATAGTAGTCTGGGTTGGCATCTGTGGTCCCTTAAAGCCTGCATGACCTCTGCCCAGGCCCTTCTGGCTTCCATAGTTTCTGATGAGAACTCCAGTGTGATTCAGATAGGTCTACCTTTATATGTTACTTGGCCTTTTTCCCTTGCTGCTTTTAATATCTTTTCTTTATTCTGTATATTTAGTGTTTTGACTATGATGTGCCGTGAGGAGATTCTTTTCTGGCCTAGACTATTTGGTGTTCTGTAGGCCTCTTGTGTGTTTATGGATATCTCTTTCTTTAAGTTGGGGAAATTTTCTTCTATGATTTTCTTGAAGATATTTTCTGGACCTTGGAGACTGGGTCTTCTTTTTCATCAATTCCTATTATTCTTAGATTTCGCCTTTTCATGGCATCTTTGATTTCTTGGATGTTTTATGTTTGGGACTTTTCTGATTTTACTTTTTCTTTGAAAGAAGTATCAATTTCTGTAAGCGTATCTTCAGCTCCAGAGATTCTCTCTCCCATCTCTTGTATTCTGTTGGTGATGCTTACTTTTGTGGTTCCTGATCTTTTCTCTAAGTTCTCCAGCTCCAGGGTTTTCTCTGTTAGTGTTTTCTTTATTGATTCTAATTCTATTTTTATGTCTTGTACCATTTCCTTCATCTGTTTGAATGTGGCTTCCTGTCTCTGTGTGGTGGCCTCTATTTTTTGTTTGTTTCTTCTCTGTATGCCGCTAACTTTGCCTCTACCTGTCCCTCCTTGCATGGCTATTCTCTGAGAGATTTGTTTGTATCCTCTTTATGTGACTCTAATAACTGGATAAGCATATTTTTAAGGTCATTTTCCTGTTTCTGATGAATTGGAGTATCCATTGATTTTGGAGGTTGCTGGTGAGGCCATGAGTTCCTGATTTTTGTTGGGTGTGTTCTTTCCCCGACCTCTGGCCATTTCTTTACCTGTAACCTTCACTGTTTGTTCTTGGATTCTGCAGTTCAGATTGGTACCGTCTTTCTCTGGTGTCTGGGGAATTCTTCAGGGAGATGAGAGCGGTCCAATGGTTTCAGCATGCGCATTGGTGCTTCAGCTGTACCTGTGGGAAGGAAGTTCATGGGCACAGAAGGACAAATGCGTGCAAGGGTGTGTGCGTGGAAGTTTGCCTTGAGGGACATGGTGATGGACAATGGAGAGGCCTTCAATGTGAGGGAAGGGTGCCTTCCGATCACCAAAGGGGTTGCAGGTGCTGAAGTTATTGCATGTGCTGGTGATGATTGTGTGCGCAAACTTCCTGAATATGTCAATGAATTACAGGCTACTAGTATTCGTATATAACTGAGCTCCAGGAGTTATTTGCCTAAACTCCACTATTGGCGCCACACAGCCGGGGTTTCCATGTCCCATGATACCCTCTGTTTCCCACACTGGATGTGTGGGTGGGAGATTTCTGATTCTGGCTGCTAGCTTAGAAGCACCCTGGATCTGGGGCTCTGCAGGCACTTGGGGGCACACTCACTCTGTAGCAGGTCAAATCATAAAGCTCAGGGGTTCCTCCTGTTCTCTACTGGCAGGTTTGGACCTGCTGAGCCAAATGTGTGCTCAGGCAGCTCAGTGGTGTTGCAGCTGCTGTACCCGGGAGTCCAGCTGCGGCTGCAGAACTGGGGTGTCCAGGTGCCAGCAGGGAAGCCCTGTGGAGCCACTACTGTGGCTCAGCCCTTGGTGCCCCTGGGTGGTTTTTCAGGTCCGCTGGACTTTGGTGGCTGCACAGCCCGCTGTCTGCCACTGAGGGGCTGAGCAGCTCGTATAGTCAGGCTCTGTGGAGTCAGTACGGCCGGCCACTTGCAAGTGTGGGACCCAGGCAGGATTGTACCTCGGATCTCGGGCTTGGCAAGTGGGTGAGGCTGGCTGCTGAGGCTGAGGTGCTAGTATCCCCGTCTCTGCTGTCTTGGTTCTCAGTCCGCAAGTTCTGTGTCACTGGCGCTGTGGCTCGGCTCCTCTGAGGAGGAGTGAGGCCCAAAGAAGGAAAGTGCCCCTCTCCGTTCCCAGAGAAGTCCACGTCTGACCTGAATCAAAGAGTTCTCTGCTCCTGTGCTGTCCCCCCTCCTTCAAGATGCCACAAAGTCGATTTTCAGGCTTCAGTTGCCCCTCCACTCACCAATTTTGGAGTTTTGAATCCTCTGCCTCTCAGAAATGATAAGCGCTGATTGCCGCCATCTTGACCCTCTGTTGACAATACTATTTTTCATTGGCTCTAATCCATTTAACTTTTGTTATAAATCTTGACTGGCTTTGATTGACAGTTTAAACTTTTCTGATTCTGATTGACACTTTGTAAATGTTTGTAATGTTACTGAGTAATTCAAATAATTATATTTTGTATCATTTATTATATATTATATAAGATATAACATATTCAATTAACACTAAATTACACACACACACATATATATATATATATTCCTACTCTCTTGGAGAAAATAAGTACCCATGTTAGATGCTAATTATATTACATTCATGAAGTCTAGTCACCAAAACTAAATCTCCCACTGATTAAAAGACCCCAGGAAAATTCAGCAGAGACAGAGCTGTCAGAAATTCAGGTGAAATAGCATGGTGCAATTTTATGAGTGCTTACCAGAAGGACAAAAACTTAAAAGCAAATGAAAATAAAATTTACAAAGAGAAAATCAGTACACCCATCCCTTAAGATGGAAAGGGAGAAAGAGAGAAACAGAGAGTCAGAGAGAGAGAGGAGAGAGTAAGAGAGACACACAAAGAGAGAGACAGACAGAGAGGGAGAGAGGAGAGAGAGAGAAAAGGAGGGAAGGAGGGAGAGGAGAGAGAGAACACTAAAACTCATTCCTGAACAACAAAAACCGTCTAGGTATATAAGCCAATTATTTTAGCCTGATGAAGGGTTAATTAACATCTTACCTAATAATAAAAGACTAAATGATTTCCTTTAAAATCAGCATCAAGGCGTTATACATCAAAAGAAAGAATTGGTACATAGGGTTTCATTAAAATTAATAACTTCTGCTCTTCAAAAGATTATTTTCAAAGAATGAAAACACAGATTGGGAAAAACATTCCTAATCGCATGGGCAATAAAGGATATGTTTAATGAACTCTCAATAGTCAATTAAAAAGAATTTACCAGGAAAAAAATATCTAACCAGACATTTCACCATCAAGAACTGTACTAATGGCAAGGAAATGTACAAAGGACCACTCATCACTACTGGTCACTCAGAAAATGCAAATCAAAGCCATAATGAGATGCCTCTTTAAACTCTTAGGTCTGCAATTAAAATTGACTATACTAGGCATAGCAAGGATCTAAAGCAGCTAGTGTTCTCACAAACCTTTTTTTTTCTTTTAAGTCTAATCTCAGAAAGAAACAATAAGTTAAGTTATATTATAGAACAGTATTTATTACACTGTGGCTCATGTGTGTGTACACATAGGCATGTGGAGGCCAGAGGTTGATGGCAGATATGGTCTTCTGTCACTCTACATTTTATTTCTGAGACAAGGTCTCTCACTGAACCTGAAGTTCACCAACTTGGCGAGGCCAGCCATCCAGTGAACCCTGGGAATGTGCGTGTGTGCGCCTGGCTCCCACTATAGGATTGCAGGCACATGCCACCACTCCCGGCCTTCTATGAGGTGATAGGGACAGGAGCTCAGGTGATAAGGATGGCAGCTCAGGCCCTCCTGCGTTTGTAGTAAGCAGTTTACCAAGTGAACTGTGTCCCCACCCCGATAAACTCTTAGCGGGTTATGAAGTAGGGTGGTCTGTTTAGAAAACAGTTTGGAATTTTTTTTAAGTAACTACACACTTATGCTATGACTTTGTGTTTTTACAACAGAAATTAAAAACTTGCACTCAAACATTCATATCTGTCACTGTGATAAAATACCCTGACAAAGCATCCGGAGCCCACACAACAACAAAGGGTTGTTCCAGAGGAAGGCTGACCATCCTGACAAGGGACGGTGCAGGAGAGGTGCAGTGCAGGGTGTCTGGTCAGCACTCTGGAAGTGGAGGCTGACAGTGGAAGCTCAAGGCCCATCCCAGTGACTCACCTCCTCAGCCACCTCTCCAAAGAACACAACCAGCTTGGAACCAAGTATTCAAATAGATGAGCCTAAAGGGGACATTTCAAGCTTGAACCACAACAGATACTTTATAATATTATGGTCACAGCGTGAAATGCTACTCAGCAATTAGAAAGCATGAATTACTGATACAGAACCCTGGACAGATCTCACAACAATTGTGCTGAGGGAAAAAAGCCAAAGAGATTAAATATAATTTAATCTCATACATAAAATCTATAATTATGTAAGCTATCACTAGTGAAAGGAAGAAGCTGAGAGCTACCTAAGATAACAAAGCAGGCTGCAGGGCTGTGGGAAGGATTGCAAAAGGCCTGGGACAGCTTTGGATAATGTTACTGTCTTAATTGTGCTGATAATTTCTCGGGCATATACATAAGCACAAATCTGTCACCGTCCTAGTTTGCTCTCTGTTGCTCTGATTAAACACCATGACAAAATGCAACTTGGAGAGAAAGGGGTTTATTTCAGCTTATGCTTTCCAGTCCACCATGAAGAAGGGACTTTGGGGTAGAGACTGAAGGCACCAATACGGAGGAGGAACCTTGAGGCAGACTGCCTCCTGCCTGAAGCAAAGCCAGGGAGGAATGCTGCTCACTGGCTTTCTCCTTGTGGCTTGCCTTTTGCTTTCTTATAGAACCCAGGGTCGCCTGCCCAGGGGTGGCACCATCCACAGTGAGCTAGGCCCTCCCACATCAATCATAGATTAAGAAAATACCCCATAGACTTGCCCACATGCCAATCTAATGGAGGTGCTCCCAATTGAGGCTCCCTCTTTTCAGATGACCCTAGCTTGTGCCAAACGAAGCAGAGGGGTTGGGGGGAGGGAAGGAACAAAACAGCATGTGCTGTATGTATAATTTATACCGCATCAATAAAGCTGTTCTAATCACCTTGGCTCTGGAAATAAGAAAATATCCCACTTCCTTTTCTCTATCAATTCTTGAAGGTCTCGGGCAATAGTTATCATGAAATAAATGAAGCAAAGTCCAAGTCTGAGAGGGCATTCAGAGGGAGGCAAGTCAAATCATGCTCCTTTTAAATATCTCAGCACCTAATTTTCTGTTCCTCTCCCATCCTTACTTCAATAAAGACACATTGCCACCACGCTTCCCCGAGTCCACTCACTCCCTTGCATTCTGGAGTATGCTAGTAAGTCACACGATAAGTTTAGGCCAATTAAGACATTAGTGACTCAATATGAATAACTCTGCGTGAAATGGTGTTTAAGAGCATAGACAAAGGAGCCAGGCTTCCTGGGTCATATCCCCGTTCCATTACTTATTAGCTGTGTGACCCTGAACATGCCAGGCACTCAGAGCATTATTAGTTTTATCTGTAGAATCAGCATTACTTTACCTGATTTACAACTAGTTATTAGAATTAAATAAGTCTGTATCTGTAAAGGGCTTAGGGAAGTATTTGGCACATGGCACAAGCATGCTTCTGTGAAACTTCCATCCTAATGCCCAGGGACTGCTTTTGCAAAATGAAAGAGAACATCCAAGAACACTAATTCTTAGCAATCCATCAGAAAATAGTTAAAAACACCTTTCTGGTTCATCTCCTATCCTTACCTCAGTACCCACCACCTTTCTTTTCTAGATCCATGTTACGGAGAGTATTCAATGACCAATTATAAACACATGGATGTGGAGTGCTGCTCTCCCTGACTGGCGCCTCCAGGGTTGCCCTCCCAGTGCTGTGATGTTCACATCCATCTGGGACTCCCAAGCTGGCGCTACCTGCGTCTCCAAGACACAAGAAGCCACTGCTGCAGACCTCAGCAGGAACTAGCACCTTTCCCAATGCAGCTATACAGCCTATAAGTGAGGCCTTCACTCTCTGAAGGATGTGTAGACTCATATAGATGCAAAGCACTGATTTAAAACATTCAGAGTTTCTCATCACTGAGGAGCTAAAAGGCAGAGGAGTTTCAGGATGCATTGAAAGGAGCACAAACGTTCCCTAGATCTTGTTTAATCTTACAGGACCTAGCTACCCCTGGAAAAAGAAACTACTTGGAAGGGTTAAATGAGTTCTTCAAGAGTCTGCTAACTTTCCATTGCTATGACAAAACGCCACAACCAAGAGTAAATTTTGGAGGAAAGGATGTGTTCCAGTTTACAGCTTACAGTTCATCATGAAGGAAAGTCCAGGCAGGACATCAAGTCAGGAACCTGGAGGCAAGAACTGAAGAAGCCATGGACTAACACTGGCTTGCTCTCCAGGGTCTCACTCAGCTACCGTCTTTATAAAACCCAGGACCACTTCGCCAGGGGTGGTACAAATTACACTGGGCTGCATCCTCCTACATCAATCAAGAAAATACCCCCATAGACTTTCCTACATGCCAATCAGATGAAGGCATTTTCTCAGCTGAGATTGTCTCTTCCCAGATGACCCTATCTTGTGTCCAGCTGACAAAAAAAAAAGAAAAAGGGAAAAGCTCTAAGCAGCTGACCCAGAATTCACTGACATGAGGACCTGCCAACATCCGTTCACTACTAAACTTGTCCTTAGAGAGCCTTCAGGCTCTGGCTTAGGGGTATGTGGATACCCTTGAAGACAGCAGGATCGGTTTACAAGAGACAGTGTCCATCTGAAGTTTGAGAGCACAGGGATACCTTCTCTCTTCTTCCACAGTCCTCTGTGAGCATGAGCTTTGGGCCAGGTGCTGAAGGGGGTCTGATGACATTTGCGACATGACCTCTGTCCTTGTAGAGGATAATGACCATATTTAGAGGTAACTTCTCCTCACAATCCTATTTTCAAAATTCCTATTAGAAAGCACAAACTAATGTTTGTAGCTTAGAAAACCCAAGGACTACAGATTCAAACATGGTATACGTAATCCTAACCAAAACCAACCCTTGAGGTAGCCAGTTGATGTTTCATCTCACTTTTCCCATAATTAGAGTTGGCAGGATTTGTTCCTGAAAGTATTCTTGGAAAGCATATTGACCTAGAGTGCTGACCAGTATGGGCCATGTTCATGTAGAGTCATAAGTATAGGAGGAGACCATTCAGCCTGTAGGGAAAAGTAACTGCTGGTTGCAGAAGTTGCCATGCCGTTTCCATGGGCTCTTTCAGCCCTCGCGCCTGTATGACATCAATATCAGTTGGTAAGTATACGTGCCTTTCTGTTCCTATCAAAAACTTACAACTAAAACTGACAGACCTTATGATTGATATGTTGAGTTTACACCATGGCCATGAACAAAACATTGTATAATTACTACCCTCTATAGACAGCAAATGTCTCAGCTCACACCAAACTCCTTGTTTCTGGGTACGTAGTTCAGCAGTGTGGAAAACATACTGTTGTTGCAGACAGCTTGAGTTCAGTTTCCAGTGCTCATATCAGGAAGATCACAACTGCTCCAGCTCCAGTGAGAAGGCAAAGCCTCTGACCTCTGTGCTCTGTGTGCACTATCACACATGTACACATACCCCCAAGCAGACACACATATGTTCACGCAATTTAACATATTTTTTTCTAAAAAGGAAACCTCAATGCTTCCTGAGAAAGATTTGTCTTAAAGAAAACAAAAAATTGAAGACAAAAAGATCAAAAGCAGTTGCCAGCAGAGGGTGGATGCAGAATATTTTCATAAAGCAAACTACCTAACTGAAATAAAAGGTTAGTTCTATAAATAAATAAGTAAATAAATAAATAAATACAAAGAACACAACCTCCCTGGTTGTGGCAGTATTTTTTATCCTTGTAATTGAGTAATCCTACAAGGAGTAGAGTAGAAATTCTACATTGCTCTGTAGCATAAAACCTCACTGTTAAGAAGATCAGTGCTCTCAAAAAAATGTGGGTCCAGGGGGCCCTGCAGAGACTGATGACTCAACCAAACACCGTGCATAGAGAGGACCTAGACCCCCTGCTCAGATGTATACCATGGGCAGCTCAGTCTCCATCGGGGTTCCCTAGTAAGGGGAACAGAGATAGTCTCTGGCATAAACTTGGTAGCCTGCCTTTTGATCACCTCCCCCCTGTTGTGGTGGCCTTACTAGGATCCAGAAAGTCCTGATGCGACCTGATACACTAGAGTCAGATAAAAGGGAGGAAGTCCTCCCCTGTCAGTGGATCAGGGGACGGGGCATAGGGAGGCCAAGAGGAAGGGAGAGTATGACTTGGAAGAGATGAGGGAGTGGGCTAGAGCCAGGATACAAAGTGAATATATTGTAATAAATTATAAAAATAATATCCAGAATGTATAAAGAACTGAAGAACTTAAACAGCAACAAATCAAGTAATCTAATTAAACAATGGGGTACAGAGCTAAACAGAATTCTCAATAAAGGACTATTGAATATCAGAGAAACACTTAAAGAAATGTTCAACATCTTTAGCTGTCAGGGAAATGCAAATCCAAACGACCCTGAGATTTCACCTGACACCCATCAGAAGGGCTGAGATAAAAAACTCAAGTGACAACACATGCTGGAGAGGATGTGGAGAAAGGGGAACCCTCCTCCATTGCTGGTGGGAATGTAAACTTGTATAACCACTTTGGAAATCAATCTGGCGTTTTCTCAGACAATTAGGAATAGTGCTTCCTCAAGATCCAGCTATAACACTCCTAGGAATATATCCAAAACATGTTCAAGTATACAACAAGGACATTTGCTCGACCATGTTCATAGCAGCTTTATTTGTAATAGCCAAAATCTGGAAGCAACCCAGATGTCCCTCAGTTGAGGAATGGATACAGAAATTGTGGTACATCTACACAATGGAATACTACTCAGCAATTAAAAACAAGGTAGTCATGAAATTTGCAGGCAAACGGTGGGAACTAGAAAAGATCAAAATAAGTGAGGTATCCCAGAAACAAAAAGGCATCACTTATAAGTGGATATTAGACATATAATACAGGATAAACACACTAAAATCTGTACACCTAAAGAAGCTAAGCAAGGAGGAGGACCCTGGGTAAGATGATCAACCCTCATTCAGAAAGACAAACAGGATGAACACTGGAAGAAGGAGAAAACAGGAAACAGGACAGGAGCCTACCAGAGAGGGCCTCTGAAAGACTACCCAGCAGAGTATCAAAGCAGATGCTGAGACTCATAGCCAAACTTTGGACAGAGTGCAGGGAATCTTATGAAGGAGGGGGAGATAGTAAGACCTGGAGGGGATAGGAGCTCTACAAGGAGAGCAACAGGATCAAAAAAGTCTGTGCTCAGGGGTCTTTTCTGAGACCGATACTCCAACCAAGGACCATTCATGCATATAACCTAGAACCTCTGCACCAAATGTAGCCCATGGCAACTCACTCTCCAATTGGGCTTCCTAATAAGGGGAACAGGGACTATCTCTGACATGAACTCATGGGCTGGCTCTTTAATCACCTCCTCCTGAGGGGGGAGGAGCCTTGCCAGGCCACAGAGGAGGACATTGCAGCCAATACTGATAGGATCTGATAAGCTAGGATCAGATGGAAGGGAAGGAGGACCTCCCCTATCAATGGACTTTGAGAGATGCATGGGAGAAGATGAGGGAGGGAGGACAGGATTGGGAGGGAATGAATGAAGAGGCAACAGCTGGGATAAAAAATGAATAAACTGTAGTTAATATAAAAAATAAAAATTAAAAAACTAACTAAATGAATAGATAGATAAATAAATGAGAATTACTTAGAAACAGAAGGTTTAGAGAGAGAGAGACCAAGGGAATTATAAGGACTCAGCCCAGAACTGGGATTTGAATTTGAAATCTGGTCTTCCCACTGACACGCCATCTTCTAGAAAACACCTCCAGAGGCATGATGGTTCTGATGTGTTAGTGCCAGTGACCCAAGAAAGCACTGGAGTGCAGGACAAGGATCAGAGCTGTTTCTGTGGAATTAAAGCCTTCAGTACAGTGAGCTGCTTTGGGAGTTTAATCCAAGTCCCTCGGAGATTGGGCACCCCTGGACAGCCCCTCCTAGGAAGCTGGCAGCTCAACTTTTTGCCCTATCCTTAAATTTCTCATCTCTTGTTTCGGGCTTTTTGGTAAGCTTCATGTAGTTGGTTGGAGGTGGGTCTCATCACATGGCCTAAGCTGCTCTTGAGTTCATAGCCTGCGTTCTGGGGTTGCAGACAAAATTTCCTGGCATTACTTTTCTTCATACCAACAAATTAGCTGACTCACTTTCCTCATATAGATGTCATAACCCAAGTAATACTACTTAGCCTAGAAAATATTTGTACAGTCCTGCATGCCAGGCATGGCTCTGCAGACAGTAACATTATGGGCTCTAATTACCTGCTCACTCTAAGCTTGTGGATTCAGTATATCCCAAGAATTCCACTATTCAGTCCAACTTTCACTTTTTAAGATTTATTTATTTTTAGTTTATCTGTATGAGGGATTTTGCCTACATGAATGTACTTGTACCATGTGCATGCCTAGTGCTGATGGAAGTCAGAAGAGGGTGTCAGGTCCCCTCAAACTAGGATCCAGGTGGTTCTGAGTTGCCATGTGGGTGCTAGGAACCAAACCTGTATCTTCTGCAAGAGCAGATGCTCTTAACTTCTGAGTCATCTCTAGCCCTCTGGTGGTGTTTTTAACACAGGAGATTCCACTCAGTGAACCCAAACAGGCTGTACTCAACACAGACCTGAATACCTTTCTTTGCTTTCAATTTTAGAGGAAACCATCCTTTACCCACTAGGACACTCAGCAGTATCATTTGTATCTACCTGACCTTGCTGATCGCATTTTTCCTGCCTTGGTCATGACATACAAAAATGTCTCCAGACATTGCAAAATGTCCTGGGGGGAGGCAAAGTTGCCTGTGGCTGAGAACTACCAGTGGGGAGTTTGCTTTACATCTATAGCAACAGGTTCTGTGGGCTTCCTAGCTATCTGGGCAAGAAAAGGTAGAAGGGACTATATACTTCACAAATGCTGCTTGCTCTGTAGGTCCTGCAAATGAAGACCTCGGAATGAAGATGATGTCCAGAGAAAGGACACTGTATTGATGCCCTGGCTCACACCAGGTGTTGAAGGCTTGGGGGAATTGTGCCTTCGTTAGAAGACAGGCAGAGATCTTTCTTTCTCTGCTCCTGGCTTGACTCCAGGCTCTATTTTCTCTCACTGTCACAGTAAACAGAGGCAGTCTTTCTCTGGGAGAAGGCAGTGATTTCTGTTTCTGCTCCTGAGCGATGGAGAAGGTGTTGTGTCAACTTTGAGATGCTCTTCTCCACCAAAGATCTTGTGGCAGACCAGGAGAGCCCAGTGTTTCCACCCACTTGGCTCTGAGGCAGAGGTGAAGTGGTGAGGATAAAGAGAGTGTGTCCTGGAAAATAACGGCAGATTCCTTCTGCATCTGGAGATGTGAGGATGGAAGTCAAAGGAAGAAATGTTAATGCTTTGCTTCCTCAGAAGCTCATAGAGGATCCAAAGCCCAAGATTTTCTCTCATCTTTCAGACTGAAGAAATATTTTTTTCAGTGCTTCTGAAGTGAATGCGATTGAGGAGGACCAGTTTAAACAAATCAAACTCACCAGAGACAGACATGTGAGCCAGGCCAACATATTTATTCATATTCAGATCAAATAACACATCAGGGCCCAGAGTATCTATATAATCGGTTCTCCATATTGCTTCCTTTCTCAACCTCAAATTTCCTAAGCATCTTTAAATATAAACATTTACTTGACAAGTTTTGATCAAGTGTCATCTCTTTGACAAGTTCTCTATGAGCAGGCAATATAGGAATGAGCTTTGATGTCTTAAAAGTTTCAATCTAGTTGAATTAATAAGTGCAAGCTTTCTTAGTAGCTAATAACTCTGAGGGAAGAGGATGAAGTGTTCTTTAAAAAGATATGCAAGGCAAAGAAAACGCTGAGGTGATGCTGTAAACTTGCAACAGAAAAGGAACCTACTTGCTTTCATTCAACAGTGCTGCTCAGCTGCTAATAGACCCCAGATTTATCTCACTTGCTCAAGAATGAGATCACCACACCTCCCTGTAGCAACCCCTTCAATGAAGTCTAAACATCTCCTGTCCTTTTTAGCTCAAAGGTGTTATAAGGAAAAAACATGGAAAGGTCCTTTGTATGGA
>CM053767.1:1095776-1113371 GCA_028658305.1 Pachyuromys duprasi
GAAGTGGTCAGACTGTCTAGTTGTGTTGAAAGAGCTGGTGCTCAGAGTATCCATTTGTGTTAATTCCAATCACTTAGGCAAATTCACTGTGTCTAGCCAAGGTGTTAAGAGAAGGAAATGGGGCTGACAGCTTCCTGCTGAATAACTACACTTCCCAGATTGTCTTGTAGACTGTGGAAGTTTTTTCTGCTCATATGAGGGGCTGCATCCCAACTTCTTTCATATACATTTTGGCCACCTGCATACATAGGTGCCTGCCAAAGGTCAGACCAAGCCTCTTTCTTCCACTTTCTGACTCTCTACAGCTGCCTTTTACAGCTGCCAAAAACCAGGATGGGAAATCTGAGCCTACTAGTGGCTCAAATCCCACCACAAGTATATGTTCCCACCCCAGGCCAGGCAGAGACACTCTTTTCTCTTGGGTAGCCTTTTCTTTTCACTCTCTGTCCCTGCCCTTTCCCTACCACCTTAATGTCTCACCCTAACAGAATCTGATCTTCTAGGCATGAGGCCATGCCACATTCACATTCTACAGAACACACATGCAACATAGCAAAACACCAGGCCGAGGTAACCCTAACTCAGAGGCTCCATCATCAGTTCTGAGAGTGCAGTGGGGCTTCCTTCTGTCTGATTTAAGACCTTCTGGTTTGAGGCACTAGAGACTTTCCACAAACTTTGAGAACCACTTGATCAACCAAAAGCTCTGAGAACTGTGGTTCTTAGCACTGACTGTGTAAACACAAGAATTACAATGGTTGGGGATGCATTCTCACTTTCTAGGCATGTTTGGTCATTTCGAGACTTATAGGCTGTCCTAAGTGACTGGAAATCAACCTCTGCATTTGCCTTTGTCCCTCATCCACTCCAAATTTCTGTAGACTTGAAACTGGTGACTCTCCTTCACCTTTCAGGGCAAATCTGGCCTCATGTACACTGGGAAAAAATGGCCACTGCTGCCCCAAATTCAGAATTTTCAGTTTTGTATATTTAAACCGATTTAGGTAACTGCCAGATTGATTTTCATGGTGGCTGTATTAGTTTGCACTTCCTTTCTCCACATCCTCACCGCAAGTTCTGATAGGTGTAAGATGGAGTCTCAGTGTTGTTTTGATTTGCATCCTTGATGACTAAGGATATTGTTGAGGGAATGCCCAACCAATGCCTGGCCCAACCTGAGACCCACCCCTAGGAGAGAGCCAACCCCTGACACTATTAACGATACTCTGCTATGCAGACAGGAGCCTAACACAGCTGTCCTCTGAGAGGTTCCACCCAGCAGTAAATCAAAACAGATGTGGAGACTCATACCCAGACATTGGGCGAAGCATGGGGAGTATTACGGAAAAGTGAGGGAAAGGATAGAAGGACCCTCTGATGATCATTGTATTTCTCTTTTATTAGACTAATGAGGTAACACCAGGCCTCCAAGATGTATTTCCCCTACATTAAGGAGGCAACAGCCCATCACCAAGATCTTTTGGATTGGGATGGATTTTTATATGATTTTCTCTTGGGAAGGAATAACAGATGAGAACAAAGTCATGAACAAGGTCTATGTACTGTACATTTGATGAGTAAGGTTTATCAGTCCCTACAATTATAATGATCTACTCAGGCCAACAGAATGAGTTAAGGATGTATGTCTAATTAGCCATTGCTAATTTTGTTAAGCTTTAGCTATTTGGTGAAACTGAGTCATACAAAAAACTGGTATTTCACAAAAGTACACTCTAAAAGGAGCAGGATAATGAAGTTCCCAGTCTCTGTAGGCTGTATTTATAGCTTAAAGTTTATTTCGATACTAAAGCATCTTTAATTCAAGAATTATGTTTTTCTTTTTCAGGTTTATTGAAAATGTGATAGAACAAATTTAAATGGCTCCAAATGGACTGTAGGTTGGAGAGACTGCCAAAGTCCAGAAGCTTTAGTGTTTCTTTGGTGTCTACCTCAATGACTTGCTGATCTGGAGCCAAGACCTCAGAAACATAAGTATCTCTCCCTTTTCTTGCTCCTTCATGCAACTTGATAGAGATACCTCTCACAGGACCTCTCTGAATCCACGTCATCAGATGAGTGACAGAGCCAGCTGTCTTGCTGGGGCTAACAGCGATCTCCTTGATCACACGCTTGCTGGGGTGAAAATCATTACCCAAGCACTTGTACTTCTTGACGATAATGACGACCCGGGACGCCTGCTTCACACTCTTGGTGCATACATAGCCCAAGTTGGAGGGTCTCGGTAAAAGAGGAAACAGGAACCACAAACAGGCCTATAAAACCAAAAGAATTATTTTTTTAAGCTCAAATGTAATAGAGATAAAATCCTAATCTTACAAAAGATAGCAAATGTTGTAAACTGTTAAAGATAATTAAAATATACAAGTTACTTGTCAGTCGTTATTAGCACAAGTCTAAATTCCTTCACAGAAAAAAAAAGCTTTGAGAGAGAAACCAATTTTTATCTACCTTCATATAGTACTCTGTATATGCTGTCAAAATTAAGCCTAAAGTAAGTGAAGCAAAACAAATTTAAGGTTAAAGTTTGCTTAATGTAAAATAATATTCAAAATCAGGTATATAATATTTGCCATTTGCCCTAAAATATTGAAAACTTAAGTAAAGGATGTTAAATTTACAATACACTGACATGGCAGGAACCCCAGGCTCAGGTTCCCTTAGACTGAACACCATCCCAACAGAATAAGTTGCAGGACAAGGACACATGGCAAACACGTCCTGCCAGATGTCTGCTGCTTCTGCCTCTGGCTGCATAGGCCTGACCACCCCTGGCTACATAGACCTGCACGTCTTTCTCTGTAGGTCTGACCAGCTCTGATCACATAAGCCTGATCAAAAAATAACCTTCGTATCTAAAGAATGAATAACTCCTTGTCTCACATGACAGGGTGATGGATTGATTACCTTGCCCAATGGAGAAGCTTAGAGTATGTATCCACATCCTCAATGTATCAAACAACAGAGAGGCAAATAATAATTACTCTACACTCAAAGTACCCTCACACTGACATATGAGGATGTTATGAACAGGGGTGAGGGTGGGGGGACCGCATATATAAGACTGCCACCCAACACCCAGCAGCTATGGGACCTGCATGCTAAATTGGCCATGACCTTTACACTGGCATTCAATTCTTCCTCTTAACAACAGTTAATTTCAGGCTCCACACCATAAACACCCATGTTGCCTGATTAAAGGGGGCTGGCAGATGCTCTGCCATTAAACTATAGCTTTGAGAAGTTATTCAGAATATCCAAGGACTGTCTTCCACAGTTGGTTTTATATCTGCAGAGACAACTAATGATTCTGTTATGTGATGTCCGAAGCCCTCAGATTATCCAGAAGAGATGACTTAGATGAAAGTGATGAACCTGGACTCAACTGTGATGCTTTGAGATTTTAATCTCAAAACTAATCTTTGCCCAGAGAGAGGCCTCAAGGGCCTTATAGTGTTACCTTAAAGCCTATAAGGAGAATACTGGCTTTGGAAGTGATGCTTTAGATGCTTTCTAAGACATTCCAAAAACCAATGTTTGTTGAAGCTCATTTAATTTACTTATCTTGCTTTGCAAATCATACCTCTGAACAGTCAATCTATTTTTAAATAGACTGACACTAAGTAAGATGCCCACGGGTGTCAGCCTGTGGCAACCTAGCGGTGTGCCCAGTGACAAAGGACAAAGAGTTCACTTCAAGCCTCTCTGCTAATTCAGTCTGTGTTATGTATAAATTATTACAGATCTGACATGACTGACTGCTTTCATCTTAATCTGTTGACTAAGTCTATGGAACGAGAATGTAGAGATTTTTTAAAGGTCTGTTTTTAAGGTAAATTTTAGAAAAAAAAACATTCTGGTTATTCAGTATAAACTTTGTACAATGACTCATTTATTCTTGATGTAGCAGTCAATGTCTCTGGGAGTGTTTTTAAATTGAAAATTAAAAATAATTTTAGAGTAATACAATTTAGAATTAAATTGTCTATTTATATAGCCTGACAATATAAAATATACATATATATATCAATTTGATGTTAACACAATGGGAATTAAGTCATGTTTTTAAATACTAGTCATTGTCAGTTAATGTAATAGTCCTATTTTTTAAATTTCACCTAATAAAATTGTTTCTAACCAAGACAATTTTTACTTGAGATACTGTGTTTTTGTTCATTAAATAAAAGCTGATGTTGCTAATACTTAAAGCAAACAGTGAAAGGTCATCGTATGTGAAAGCAAGAAATATCATTTAGATACTTTCTCCTCAAATTCATTTTTTGGCTGCTATGTTTAAGTGACTTCTTTTACAAAGCTTCCAGGTGTTTGTTCCTTGTGCAGGAGTCTGATGAAAACAAACAGCTAATTACAGTTACCTCATCTTTCTACAGAGCTCTGGCACATGAACCAAACAGTTGTGCAATTGCTTTTAACTGGTGTTACTCTTGATGCAAAAGTTTTAGTCATGTAACTTTGTCTGTTAATGTGTCCGCACAAAGTTGTACAGTTACCTCCTGACTTCTGTTCTGGCTCTTCGCCAGCTGTTATGTTTTATCTTGGCCCTTTGGATGGAGCCTCCCGTGAGCCATTCTAATTGTTGCTCCCCTCATTGCCCTTCTTCCAGCCTTGAAGCACTTGGAGAGACCAACATCCCCCAACTGCAGAAACAGTTGTATGAGCTCTGAAAGGGGGTTAATGGGCCAAGGGCCTTCCGACTCAGGTCTGGTCTTGCCACTCTGGACATTTTTCTCGGGTGGGGAGGGGTGGGCACTCAGAACTGAAACAGCCGGACTGAGACCTCCTTTGCACCAATTAATCTGTCTCATTAGCTCAGATCAGCTTCACAGCCTTCAGGACCAGCTCAGCTCAGGACTGCTGTAGGGCTCCAAGACTGGGAAGGACTGGATCTGACAGCTGCTAAGGAGGGGGCCTGTGCCCCTTCCTTGAGCAATGCTGATTCCATACCAGCAAATGCTAACTGACTTGATCTGGGGCTAAAGCCAATGGGGCCAGGCAAAAATTTAACCACAAATTCCTCCCGTATATGAGCTTCTGGTTCCTTCCCACTCTGGCTCCTCCCCTTGATCTCCTTTTCCTTCTTACTATCCTCATACTCTTGTTTTTACCCATCTTTTAAACATGTTTTACTTACTGAACTTTAATATAAACCCCCCACCAAAAAAAAAAAATCCACACCAGCTCTGCCAATATCCCTTACCCTACAACAGCTCCATTTCTTCCTGATACATCTGCAAAAAAAAGGCCTTTTAGGTGCTGAGGAGAAACTGGCCAAAAGGGTCTTTATTGCTTTCACCATAGGCCAGATACAATTCTTTACGCTGTCCTCTATTTTTTCCTACTCCCTTCCTTGGATGTCCTGTATCTCCCTGACACCTCGCAGCTCCTGTCAGTGAGGCAGTCCTAGCAAGGGAAGTAGTAGCTGTCACCCTGAATCAGCTCTGCGCCTGTTTCCCCCATTGGCTCCTCCGGTCTCGCCTGCCTGTGTTTCCTCCTGTCCCTCAGCGTTCCCAGAAAGTCTCCCAGTTTTACTGTATAACCAAATCATCTGCATACAGCCCTCTAACACTTACTGTCTACGCCTCTTCAGGAATGCAGGACAGCAATCACCCTGACCCATTGCAGCCAATCAAGATAAGACTCTGCTCCTGCTCCATGGCCACGGATCCCTTTTCCATTAGGCTCAGAACTATCCCTTCCAACAAGGACCCTCCTTAAGGGGAGGGGACACAACCAACAACAAACCCAACAAAACAGCTCTAACATCCCTACCCTTTTCCTATCCTCCCAGAGTTAGGGGGCGGGGGGGCTGGTAAAATTTGCTCCAACAGATCTCTCCGTGTGAAAGGAATCATGAAGAACTAGACGGAGTAAGAATGTCTGCTGGAGAAGTAAGCCTAAGGCAGATGAGAAGGACAAGATAAAAGGGTGGAAATGACAAATGATGGCGTCAAGGCATGCGACAGACCAAGGTGCTGCAATGACTGCGGGAGCAGTTGCGATCACCCTCCGGAATGGTTTGCATCTTCCCCACAAGCTTGATCTGTCCATCATGCCTTTCTGTTGCTCAGCGTGCATCTATCTTTGTTTTGGTACATCTGCAAGCACGTGATCTGGGGCAGAACAGTAGCCTGCCGCCTTCCTCTAGGTAACAAGTTTCTTTTAGCTCCGAGGTTCATCCAGACAAATGCTTTCATTGTAGAACATGCTTGTTGATGAGAACAGGGACCTACACAACACTCAGCCAGCTCTCCACTGTTTCAGTCTGTGGACTTGATTCGCAGATGTTTTGAACAGCTTTATCGCCAGGAAGCTGTGCTTCCAGGCAATTTCCAAATAAGCAGCAGGCCTCTGTCCTCTTCAGCACATTTGGCTGCATGGTCTGTTTCATCCTCCATCCTTGTTGACATCTTCAGAGAGGGACAGGGTCTCACTGCTGCTGGATTTATTTACCGAGGAAATCTGAGCATTACAGGACCATGTTTTTGAAGAGCAACCTGCGTAGTTCTGGCCATCCTCCCTGTGCCAGCCCTCCTCACAACCAAATTAGGAAAATACCTGTATTCATGGAGACTTAGTAGCACAGCTAGCACTTTCCTGCAATGCTTCTGTTCAGCATTACTCTCAGGACTAAGCGAATAGCTGTGAGTGAAGTGTACCTGTTTATGCCCATTCTAAGTTCAGTCCATATTAAGATCATTGAGGGAGGGGCTCAGTGGTACTGTTTGCCTTTTATTTTCCTGGGACTTGGGGGTTTAGAGAGCACTAATTTTGAGAAAGAGCCTGGAGGGATGGAAACAGACCAACCCTGGCTGGGTCCTGACTATGTAATTGACTCCTGGGGATGTTGGGGAAGTGTATTGATCTCTTTGTGAGATAGAGATATCTTCAGCTTTATATAGTTCTGAGCTAAGTGAGCTTCAATAAACATTTCAAATATCTGCGCCAGGCCCAGCACCTAGGAAAAAGTCACTGAAACCTTTGGCCTTCCTCTTTACCCTGTTTGATTGAAGCCACTCTCTTTGAGAGGCAAGTCTGTCTCTTTCTTTGTCCTTGTCCCTGCCTATCTTCCCTGCTCAAATTCTCCAAAGGTTTACAAACAGCTTTACTATAGACAGACGCACTCGGTTGATAGCTAAGTAATTAACGATGATAGAGGAAGAAAGTGAGCCATAGGGTGACTTGCACAATCACAAGGTAACTCTCCACTTTGGCAGGATATATGAGGTCTGTCTCTGAAGACAGCATTCAGGCACCTGTGTCATATTGAAGAAGCTAATGGGAGTTTCAGGTTCCACAGCTGAGCAGCAGACTTATTTGCCTGAGAGAAAAGCACCAGTTTGAAATCCAAAAGGTGTCTTAATTTTGCCCTAAGTGGGCCAGCAAGTTCTTTACTTTGTCATGTAGGCTTCCTTGTAACATGGATTCAACAAGCAGAATTTTAGTATATTCTTTGTGCCAGGCACTGTTCTAGATCCTGAAAACATAGAAATGAATTTGATAAAGTACCTTCTCACAAAGACCTTCTAGTCTGTGGAGAATTGAGGCAATGAGCAAATAAGACACTTGTTCCAGAGAATTATAAAACCTTTTGAAGACAGTAAACAAGGCATGTGACACTGAATTGTACACAGATTAATGCATTGTACAGTTGGTGTTTTGCTAGCTAGGCCAATGAAGGTATCTCTGAGTAGGAGGTATTTCAGTTGAAAACTGGATGGAAAAAGACAGACTTTAAAAGACTCAGCAGAAGGCTTTCTACAGAGGACGCAGCCAATGTAAACATCCTGGCACAAGAGCAGAGTGAGGCCTTGAAGAAACAGAAAGAACAATGTGGAAAAATCTAGAAATCAGAGTGGGCAAAATACAGAGTAGTATAACATGCCATGGGCCTAAGGGCTAATGTTAAGAATAATGCTTGGAGCCAAGATGGCTCAGTTCTAAGTAAGAACATGCCGTAACAGCTGGAGAGCCCCAGTCAAAATCCGGGCGGGGCCACGTGGGCCTGTTAACCCAGTATTGAGGGAAGGAGGAAGGCAGACAAAGGAATTTTTGTTGGCCCTGAAGTTGAGCCCAGATAGTTTCAGGATTAGTGAAAGACTGTCCAAAAGACCTTCAAAAATAAAATTAATTTGCAAAAGGAAAAAGAAAGGTAGAGAGACATAGAAGACACCCTCCTATGCCCTGCACATATGCATATATGGGCTTATGCATACACACACACACACACACACACACACACACACACGAATACATGCATAAAATCAAATAAAAGCAATAAAACAGAGTGATTCTTTCTTAGCCTGACATTTATTCAAAAGCTCAGCTCTGATGCAGCTACAGTTGGCAAGCCCCTTGAGCATCACATCTTCAACAAAGGCTGTATAGTGAGGTCTGAGCACTCTCAGATTGTTCCATGGTCCTTGCTTGTGGTACTTAGGTAGCATTTCCATTCCGTCACATTTACCCTGAAGCTTCTCTGAGGATGGGATTGTTCAGCCAGGACAGTTGGCTCATTCTTTGCCTGTTTTCTGAAGAATGTAACAAGAAGGACTCACACACACACACACAGTCTCCAAATCCATTGTAAGAAGTACAAGAGCAAGGGCTGGAAAGATGATTCAGAGGTTAAGAACATTCACTGTTCTTCCAAAGGTCCTGAGTTCAATTCCCAGCAACTACATGGTAGCTCATAACCATCTACAGTAAGATCTGGTGTGCAGGCAGAATGTTGTATAAATAATAAATCAAAAAAATCTAAAAGAAAAAAAAAAGAAGTACAAAAGCAAAAGTAGGTACCAATCAATTTGCAGTAAGGTCTTCAGGTGCTAAGAGTTTCAGAGAGCTGCTTGCTGAAGTCAAGACATAGGCTACATACAGCTCTTCTGGGTGTTTTGTTAACAGGATATTTGTGCTTAGTAATTTGGGGGAAGATAAAAACGTATTTTGAAAGATGATATCTTCTCCATGTCCTATCTACTTATGGAGTTGAAGTACAGCCATTAAAACAGACAGATCGCCCCTGCATCCAAAGCAGAGCCTAGGCTACTAAGGAAAAGCGGCAAAGCCCTAGGGACAGAACATTCATTAAAGATGCAAAATAAATGCAATAAATCGAATGTGATTGTCTTTGGGGCATTTTGCTTATGACCTCATATGTGTTAGGAAATAGTACTGTTAATGCCATAATTATTTTAAGGTAGAAAATTATTTAAATTGACTAATGAATGCAGATCCCGACACAAGTCTGCATAAATCTTGATTTATTCCTGTGCTCTGCAGCAGGCAATGGGGGCTTGGATGCAGCTTTGTTCATTAACAGCATTAGCAGCACTTCTCCTTATCCCACTAAGACATGATGTCCTAAACTGCTTGATCATCTGGAAGCATAAGTATACCTTCACATACATTAGCCCAATTATTTCTATAATTGATGTGTGTGCCTATTATCTGTCCCCCTTCACCAAGAAGTGTCTTCCTTAAAATCACATCGATTAAAAAAAAGGCATACTAACTTGAATTGGGGTGCTCTGTGACCAAATCCCCCCGCTACGCTGTCACTACAGCTGACCACTACTGGGAAGACACAGTGATGGGTCCTGTGAGAAGAGAAGCTCCGTGTTTCAGCTGGATGTCCCACAGTTTCCAGATGAAAGGGGAATTTGGAGACGAGGAAGCTCCATGCAAACAAAGCCTTTGCTCACTTCTGTGTGTCAGCTGTTTCCTACCGCCAACTGAGCCTGCCATGGTCTTCCTGCTGCCTTCGGCACCTTCTTCAAAAGGCAACAAGTTTTGTGGGGAAAAAGGAATCCTGTAGCTGCTGTTCTCATCCAAGCCCTTTCAGTTTGCAGCTTCCTGCCTGGGTGCTGTTTGCCACCTCTGTTTTCTCTCAAGGAATCCTTGCATTGTTGCCACTGCTGTTCAGAAAGGGTGACACTGCATTTACAGGGAACAGTAGCAAAGGCCATCTTTTTCTGTATTTCCTAATCATCACTGTTTACTATGTGCCTGCTACAGCTTGACAGTAAACAAACTTTGAATTCTTTTCTATCTTGTGGACTGTAGCTCTGACTTCAATCTGAGTTTGAAGAGCAGAGTGTTGTAGCCAAGAACAGTATTGAGATAATGGGAATTCTGGGAGCCAGCATTTGGTTCCGTGATTTTAGAACAAGCAAGCCATGGCAAGTTCTGACCATCCTGGTCACAGCCAGTGGAATCCAGAAAACTAGACCTTCTTTGTTATTTGAGATCAGTTTGGAGAAGCTGAGATTAATGCCAATCCTGGTTACAGCAAGTGGACTGAAAAAGAACAGGAAACTAAGTGATGCCTGGATTCCTGGAGGGACTTCATAACTTCTCCTTTTCATGAGTAAAGATTTCTAGCCGCCTTCCCTGCTCTTCCCATTGCTATGGACCTGCTGCTTCTCTAGAATTTTCCCCTTGAAGGAGAGAAGATCTGATAATTACTTATCTCTGTGTGGCTTGGATGAGACACCAGGTAGGAAGGAGACGGAAAACATAAGCACACACACACACACACGCACACATACACACACACACACGCACACACACACACGAAGAAAGAATGAAGATCTCTATTTCTACCTGAGCAGACTTTATAAGGAAGAAGACAACCATTTTCTAGCTGACAGAAATCCCAGCATAGATGGGGGAAGGGTTATGAAGTGCTGCCCAAGCTGAGAAGCCACTGGTAACAAATGCCTGCTAAGGGAAGGAAGGTCGGCTTTCTTCAGGAGTGTAGCTTCTGAGAGCCTACCCATGATCCAGTCATACACCTGTACATGAATTGGACTATGTGAATTTTTAAAAAGAGTTGGGAGGGGTAGGGAAGTCCTTAAAGGGGAGAATATGGGAGGCAGAATTTAATAAAACACATTAGAGGCATATCTCGCATAAACACCAAAAAAGAAATAAACGATAAAATTAAGAGCCGTCTAAGATACCAGATTTTTAAAGGCACACTTGGCTATCTCAGTTCTGTTCAATGACTCTACAGTAAAGCTGTGTTGTGTTCCAAGAATAGCTATCCCACACTCTCATTGTGCTCTGAGCAACACAAATGTTAACAAGACTGATTAACACAGCTCCTGGGGAAATCACACTCCACTGGAAGGTTAGACTGTCCTTACAGAACTTAGGAAAAATAAACCCAGAAGCACAGCATGCGGGATGGGTGGTGGGCCTGGAAGTCCCTTGGAATGCACCCTCCATGCCATAGAGAGCCACTGTGGGGAACCATCACAGGAGAACAGAACAGTCCAATTGGCACGTTAGATGCATTCCCTGACACAGCATGGCAAGTGGTTAGACAGACTGAGGACAAGTTGGCATGAAACCCTCCTCAGGAACGGTGCATACTGGAATCATCTTTGAGATACATTAAACTAGGAATCTTCTCAATTCATTCTACACTTGTAAAAACAAAATTGTTTCCACATAGCACAGAGATTCTAATAATACTCCACCAAAAATCACTAACTTGGGAGACAGCATAAAAATAGTTGAGACAAATATGATGAAGGCCTGGGATAGGATCATGAGAGTAGAAAGAAATAAAGCCAGTCACTATAACCCACTCATTCATGTGCTCATTCAGTCATTCACTGAATGATAGAAACTCAGTGATGAAAAGAACTCTTTGCCTTTAAAGATCTATGTATTCTAAAACTGCATATAATACTATATGGTATATATATATATATATATATATACATATATATATATATATATATATACATATATGGAGGATTGTATGTATGTATGCATGTATGTATGTATGTATGTATGTATGTATTATCACTGTACCCAGAAGACCAAGTCAAGAGAATCACAAGTTTGAGGCCAACCTGGAGTACAAATTAAATTGAAAATCATACTGAGCTATTACAGCAAGACCATGTCTCAAGAAAAAAAAGTAGAAGAATAAATGAATGAATGAATGAAAAGCTATAGAGATGGTTCTACAATTAAAAGCACTGTCTGCTCTTCCATTGGACTTGGTTTTAACTCTCAGCACCCACATAACTGTCTGTAAGAGCACCCTCTTCTGGCCTCAAGCATCAGCTACACAGTGCTGCATGGACATGCAGGTAAAACCCCCAGACACATATATTAAAATGAAAATTTTTAAAAAAGAAAGGAAAAGTGTCCCAGGATATTTGATCCCATGTGAACCTGAAGACTGTGAACTGTAAAAATCTGTTTATGCCTCAGTCCTCATCCTAGAGCTTTCTGTTTACTGTAAACAAGTACTTGTGGTGTGGCTCAACCCTAACACACACCTTTAATCCAAGAGCTTTCTGTAGATAGGATTAAGTAAAGTTAACCCTAGGTCAAGAGGCAGAACAAGCAACCAGATTGACTGGAAGTGAACACAGTGTGTGGCAGGGTCGGAGGGGGGGGGGGACTATAGAGAGTGGGAGATGCACAGGAAGTAGAAAGAAGGGGCATTGAGTTGAAGAGTATTTAAGACAGCATGGAAAAGGAGCTTTTTCCTTCTGTGGTGAGAGCTAAGTGGGAAGGCTTTTTCCTTCTGGGATGTCAGCTGAGTAGGAAGGTCAACTGGGTGCTCTCTCTGCCTCTCTGAGCTAGGTTTTCACCTCAGCATCTGCCTCTTGAGTCTTTATTGGTAAAACCAAGTAATTGGGATTTTCTTCTTTACAACAACAGAAAAGAAATGGCGAGAGAGATGAAGAGAGGGAGAAGGAAGGAGGGAGAAGAGAAGAGAGAAAGAGAGAGAGGGACAGAGAGTTGTTTAGTGGAGAATTTCTTCAACTAAACACTAATCTCTTTAGCAGCAGTAAAAACAGGGAAAGACAAACACTGTGACTTTGAGCTTTGACATGAATTTGCAGGTTGTGTGACGTGGGAAATCACAAGTAATTTTGTTTAGTCAGAATAAAAATCAATTTTCCCTGAAGCAAACTGTCTTTAACCTCCACCTCAAAAAATATCCATAACTTTTCAAAAGCAATGATCAGTACAAACTTAAAATAATAAAAATAAATATAGAAAGCTAAAGACATTGCTCAAGGGTTAAGAGTACATACTGCTCTTTCAAAGGACCTGAGCTCTGTTCCCAGCACCTACCTGAGGTGGCTCACAACTACCTGTTAGGATTCCAGACAAGAGGGATCTGATGCTTCTGACCTTTGCACCTGCATGTTTGTGCATATACCCACACATAACACATAAGTAAAATTAAATCTGCAGGATAAATAAACAGAAAGAAAATATGCACACAGAAAACTATAGAACAGACAGTAAAAGAGTTTAGCTGCTATAGCAACTTGCTCTTATCTCCTCTTTCTAGTGGGAGACCAAGAATGGCAAAAGCCTGAATTTGGGAGTGAGGTGGTCCTGGGGCCTCTCTCACCAACTCTCATGGATGCATCCAACACTCGTCACTGGGGTGTTTGTTTAGTGACCTGTTATTTCTAGGACTTACGGGATATCTGCCTTCCAACTCCTTTATATATTTGGAATACCCGATAGTAGGTGTCTGTGTAAATTTCCTATAGAAGACACAACATATCTTGACTGCAAGCCATAGAGAAATCAAGCACAACTCATCCAGAAGTTTCTTGCCCGTTGTGCTGCTTTGAAGGTGCTAGATGGTGTTATCCATGCTACCGGAGTAGCAAAGACATCAACAGTCCTACCTGGACGTGATCTCTGTTACGGTAACACCAAACTGCCATAGAGAATGGGCCCACTGATGCAGAAGTAGTGCAACTACTAAGGGGTAACAGGTCACTCCGTGATTGTATTTGAGGTCCACTCCGCAAGAGGGAATTCATACCTAGTACTGTAAACACAGACAAAAACAAAAAACAAAAAACCTGTAATTGAGGGAGTCACAGGCCCTACTGGGGAACCTTCTATTGCTGCTTCGATAAATTGATGTAACAGACAAAAGCGACTCTCAGCTTTAATCAGAGAAGCCTCTCTCTGCATTGAGCAGAGGTGGATGCAGAGACTCATGGCCGTATAAGACACTGACAATAAATGAGAATAAATGGGCTCTTGACTAAGAAAGACATTTATGCTACCTGCTTAGGGCTTAGGGAACAACACAGAATTGGGGGTGGGGTGGGGGGTTAAGAGTGTAAGAAACAGGATAGGTAAAAGAGCCATGAAGTGCTGTCTTCTAAAGGGCCATGGAAAACATGAACTCAAAGCAGCTGTGTCACACAGTTGAGACCCTCCCGACAGTCAGCTATAGATGAGGATGCACTGGGGCCTTACCTTTCCACTTACTGCTAAATCATTCTAGGAGATGAGGAAGCATTGTATCCAGTTGTATACCACCTGTGGCCTACCAATCTCTGATGGAGAGATGGCCCCGGGGGGCAAAAAGAAAACAAAAAGCCATGAATTTTGGAAAGAGAGTTTGGGGGATGAAGAATGGCTGATGAGATGGGAACAAAATAAGAGCACAAAGTGAAAGTAACCAGAGTGCATTATATACATAAGAGATTGACAAAGAATAAAATTTACAACCTCTAGATTTCCATCAGCTAAGGAATAAATAACAAAAATATTCTACGTATACACAATGGAATATTATTCAACTATAAAGAAAAGTGAAATTATGAATTAGCCAGGTTATGGATGGAGCTAGAAATAGTCATTCTGAGTGAGGAAATCCAGATCAAGAAAAACAAAGGCCACACGTTCCTCCTCATCTGTGAGTCCTCTATTTAAAGCTTTGGATACATGTGTCTCATTGGGTTACACATAGAATCTGAGAAACTAGCAAAAGACCATAGAGGGGGATTTCAAAGAAAAAGAGATGGAAAGCAAGTAGTCTGAATGGAGAAAGAAGACTAACAGAACAGAAAGGATTGCACGGTGGGGGAGGAGGTTAGAGGAGGGATAACTGACAGTAAAGACCTTTGAAAATGCCACATGGAGATACCCTGCTGTAGAAGCTTCCTAAACATAAGTGTATATCAAAGGAGTTTAAATTGTGTCACCCCGTAAAGGGACAAAAGGGGGAATGATGCCTCTCCCAGACACCACAGAGTATCAAATAAAATGACTAGTGCCATGTATGAATTACGTATTTTTGAGTTGTTGGTCCCAAAGATCCCACATACCCCCTGTAAACCTCACAGGCTATTCTCCATTCTTCTTGGTTACTTTCCAGAACTTGAAAGTAAGGCTTTATTGCTGAGGACACCACGTCTTTGAATCAGAAAACACAGAGGAATCAGGGTGATACTGACCTGGAAGCTTCATCCCTTTGGCTGGGTTTCATAATATTTAAAGGTTCTATTTACAGTAACATGGAAGAAAATTATTCAATAATCTTACCCCACTGTGAACCCTGCAAACTGCATTAATGGCTAGCCTGGCAAAATATGCACTAGTGATACAAATGTCATGGTAATAGTTGACAACTTTCTGATTTGCAATCTACTCCACAAAAGGAGTTCATGCCTGATACTGCAAGCTAGGCCAAAAAACAAAACAAAACAAAACAAAACAAAAACAAAGAACAAAAAACAAAACAAAAAAAGCTTTGACTGGTTAGGTCATAGGCCTTAGAGAAGAACCCAATACTATTATTCCACTAAAGAGACATAAAGTTAAAGGGTCCCCTAAGTTCTTGTTTTTATGCTTATAGATTGTTGGGTCACTCATCCTTCATCACAGAAGGTTTTTTGTTTGTTTGTTTGCAGTAACAGAGACCTTCAATTAACCAATATGTAGAAAACAAGAGATGTGTAGTTCACAGCTCTAAATGATATACCTAAACCAAATCCCTCTTCTCAGTGTTCAGGGATCATCATCCCAAAAGAAGAGACAAAAAAAAATGTGAAATCCAGAAGTATATGTCTGTTGTGAAACATTACTTGTTTACACACATGAACTGACAGTGGCTGTGGATGCACAGGTAAGACCTCCTTAAGACCAAGATCAGCATGGCTGGGGAGGAGCTTATAAAGTCCCAGCATAGCTGCAAAACTATTGGCAGCTGGTGGCTACTGATGGCTTCAGATATGCAGCCCCAGAACAACTACCCAGGCTTGAGTAGATGGTCCTATATCCATGCACACACAGGGAGCACTAAGTGGACCTTTTAAAGAATTAAAAGAAAGTACATGAAGTTAGTATGGAAAAGTGATGCAGGGGAGGACCAACTGAAGGAGGGAAGGAATGGGAGGTGGATTCGACCAAATCACATTATATGCATGTATGAAATTCTTAATGAGAGAATAAAATGTATTAATAACAAATTAAAATGAGTTCATATAGTACACATATTAGAATGGATATATGTTTTACCATAAAATTTGTACTTGAATACATAAAAGGAAAGTTTTTCAACATATCAGAGATAAGAAACTAAACAAATTTACAAGGAGCCATTTGAAATTAAAAAGCACAAATAACTAAATAAAAAGTTCCGTAGGCAATTTTAATAGCAGGATAAAGAGAGAGGAAGGTAGAATTTGTGAACTGGAGGCTGATCAACTACAAAAAGGCAGTGAAGGCTGCATCTAGGAAACCCTAGAAAATATCCTGGACATCTAGACACTTCACCTCAGCCCCTCACCTCTGTCTCCTCAGAGCTTGAAGGCAGCCATCTGCATAAATGGAGGGGTGTGCACTTACTCTCAAAGAACTCTGTTCAAAACAGGAGAAAGTGGTTAACGAATGCTCAGCCTAAATGCAGCTTTCTTCACCCCCCTGAATGTAGATATTCTATTCTGGAACAATTTTACGGTCGTTCAGTGTCATGGAAGGCAGTCACTTCTGCTTCCCTCTCCTGAGGTCATTTTCCTGATTCTAACCCTTTTATCCAAGAATGCAGCACTTCCACAGCACCAGTGCTCAGAGATCCAGAATACCAGAGAGCCACAGTTCACTAAAGATGCACTGCACATATCTCGTCTGAATCCCAGCCTTTGAGAGACTGAGATGGAGGATCTGAGTCAAGGCTACCTTTGGCTGTAACAATGAGAGACTTTCTCAAGAAATGGAGAGGGAGGTAGATATGGTCATACTCATTGCATACACGTATGAAGTTCTCAAAGAATAACTTAAAGAAAACAAAACCCCACAAAGAATTAAATTTAAATTTAAAATGAAAAGAAAATGAGTAAAGGGGGAAAAAAGGGAATGCCTCCCAGCCCAATGACATCTGCCCATCAGTTATTTACCAGCTTTCCTCAGAGACCTGCTGCTTCTCTTTTCCCTAGCTCCTGGGACCAACCTTGCTGCCTGTACTCTTTTTTTTTCTTTTGATTATGGGTTTTTTTGTAGCTCTTTTTAAAAATTTTTTATTAATTACACTTTATTCTCTTTGTATCCCCCCATAAACCCCTCCCTCCTCCCCTCCCAATCCCACCTTCCCTTCCCCTTCTCTACACATGCCCCTCCCCAAGTCCACTGATAGGGGCGGTCTTCCTCTCCTTCCTTCTGATCCTAGTCTATTAGCTCTCATCAGGAGTGGTTGCATTGTCTTCCTCTGTGGCCTGGTAAGGCTGCTCCCCCATCAGGGTGAGGTGATCAAAGAGTAGGCCAATC
>CM053767.1:1113471-1161780 GCA_028658305.1 Pachyuromys duprasi
CTCCATGCATGGTACTTGGTTGGAGTATCAGTCTCAGGAAAGACCCCTGTGCTCAGATTTTTTGGTTCTGTTGCTCTCCTTGAGGAGCTCCTGTCATCTCCTTATCTTACTATTTCCCACATCTTTTGTAAGATTCCATGCACTCTGCCCAACAGTTGGCCATAAGTCTCAGCATCTGCTTTGATATTCTGCAGGGCAGAGCCTTTCAGGGGCCCTCTGTGACAGGCTCCTAGCTTGTTTCCTGTTTTCTTCTTCTAATGTCAATCTGCTTTGCCTTTCTGGCTGGGGATTGAGCATTTTAGCCAGAGTCCTCCCTCCTGATTAGTTTCTTTAGGTGTACAGATTTTAGTAGGTTTATCCTATATTATATGTCTATATGAGTGAGTATATACCATGTGTGTCTTTCTGCTTTTGGAATAGCTCACTCAGGATAATCCTTTCCAATTCCGACCATTTACCTGCAAATTTCATGATATCTTGGTTTTTTATTGCTGAGTAATATTCCATCGCATAGAAGGAATACCACAATTTCTGTATCCATTCCTCAGTTGAGAGGCATCTGGGTTGTTTCCAGCTTCTGGCTATTACAAATAAAGCTGCTACAAATATGGTTGAGCAAATGTCCTTATTGTGTACTTGAACTTCTTTTGGATATATGCCAAGGAGTGGTATTGCTGGGTCTTGAGGAATCGCTATTCCTAGTTGTCTGAGGAAGTGCCAGATTGATTTTCAAAGTGGTTGTACAAGTTTACATTCCCACCAGCAATGGAGGAGGGTTCCCCTTTCTCCACAACCTCTCCAGCATGTGTTATCACTTGAGTTTTTTATTTTGGCCATTCTGTTGGGTGTAAGGTGAAATCTCAGGGTCATTTTGATTTGCATTTCCCTGATGGCTAATGACGTTGAGCATTTCTTTAAGTGTTTCTCTGCCTGTACTCTTCCTTTCTTCTCTCCGCCTCTCGAGCCTCCAGCAGAAGCTCGGGCATGTCACTGACACCTCTCTTTGCAATCTCTTGACTTCTTGAATTTCCTCCGGTGGTTCCTCATCCCCTCAAGTTAGCCACCTGTGTCTCATCCACCCCCAGGCCTTGTTAGCCTGTGCTGCTTTTTCCATTCCTCCTGGAGCACATGATGCCCCTGTTGCGAAGTGTTTATTATATTGTAACAGCGTTCCTCAATGATGGCTGGGTGAGGTTTGGTTGTTTAATGGACACACTTGTGCCTTACTTTTCATGGTACTTAATTCTGGAAGCTTCCAGGGCCTTGGAAGGTCCCTGGGTGACTCTGATATGCAGTCAAGTATGAGAAACACCACTTTAGAAGAGTGCTGCCTTGTGGTTCATTTAACGGTTCTATATCTACTCCTTGTTTCCACAAATACTCTTAATTTTTTCGACTCCAGATAGTATCGTGTCTTTTCTGTTTCTGTGCCCTCAATATAAGTTTGCCTACCTGTTTCAGAATAGATGCTCACTGACAGCTTGAGTGATTCATTGGCTGATTTCAAATGATATTGCATAACACTCCCTCAGACAGAAAGGAAGAAACCTGAAGTGTGTTCCTGGCTCTACAGCTAGTGATGGCCCTCCCTGGAGTTCTTCTTCCTCATTTGTAAAATGAGGGTGATAAGTTTCCAAGGGCCTGGGATCCTAGACAAAAGACTGAAATAAAAGCGTGTGAGTTACTTTCAACATTTCAAAAAACCACTGTAAATCCTATATTGTATATCAGTTTTCATGTTATTAATGTATTTCATATTAATAATGGTTGACAATTAGAAATAAAAGGAGATCTTGGTAGTGAAAGAGTTTAAGCCATTTCAAATAGAATCTATGGCTCCACTTGCTCTGTGTTTATGATCCAGTTGTTTTAGGAAAGGGAGTAAGTCTGAGTCATAGTAAAAAAAAAACCAAAATTGGAGTTAGCCTAACCTGAATTTAAACACTATCTTCACAGCCTGCTAACTATTATAATGAGCGAGGTATACTCATCCCTTCACATGTGAAATTGGAATATTAATGGTGTTCATTCGACAGGTTTGTAGTAAGGATGAATAAATTGATATGTGGGAAGCCTTTCCCAGCCATATTACAGTTGTTTTGTTAGTGTTAGCTGTATAACAAGGAATGTGATGGAGAGAGAAATAGACTGAGAGCTAACACCAATATGAGAAAGGATAGTTCAAGATACAAGAAATGTTTCTCTCAGGATGCAGCTAGGATGCAGACTAGGGGCAGTCCACAGCCGGCTCATGTTTGGGGAATAGCCTTTCAGCTTCAGAACACACAGCGTCTTCTGCTGTCAGTGTGGTGCAGCCTGCTGCAGAGTGTAGCTCTCTTCGGGAGAGCACAGGTACTCCCCAAGGCCAGCTTTCCCCACGTTTGTGTGCATCTGGCTCATCTAGATGCCTTGCTAACATGGATGCCAATTCCCAGGGCCAGCTGCCAAATATTCTGGCTGAGTAGTTCAGGAAACTACATTTCTGCATTTTAACAAGTCTAACAGAATCTCTGCTCTAAGGGAATTAACCTAGAAGAAAAACCCAAAGCCCAATAGATAGGCAGATGGTGAGGTGACAGAGACATTTACAATGACCGTTGAATCCAGTGTTCTGAGGAAGGTATGTTTGTGTGTGACCATACATGTGTATATGCGAGACAGACAGACACAGAGATAAGACAGATCAGATAGTTCAACAGCAAGAAGCATATCTCAGGGAAGACCAAGAGGTTGGGAGTGCTTGCTGGCCTATGGCCACACTGTGGATATGGGAGGCAGGGAATGAGTGTGCCTGTCTTCAGAGGAACTCAGCCCTCTCATGCTAGCTGTGAGATAACCAAAGCCCAGGGATCTGGCTAAAACACAACAGCCTGTTTATCCATCTGGACTATTCAGAGATGAGCGATCAGCCGCGGTGAAGCCCAGCTTCAGGTGCCTAGCAGGCTGCCTTGTTTCTGCACTAATATTTTCCTTGTGTTGCTGTCAACCCATGTAGAGTCACTAACGATCACTGTAATGTTCCAGTCACTGAGGACGCTACTGATAATAGTAATGGTGGCAACTGTGATAACAGCGGCCTCTGGTATCACAGCCTGAAGAAGAGGAGCCTCCTCCAGAGAGAGCCAGCCACCATTTTCAAAGACCTTGCCCTAGAGTACTTTTTCTTGTTTCCTCTGTTCTTGCCAATCTGCTGCCGAGTCAAACTCTCCTCGGACAAGAGAATGCCACCATCACCAGCAAAGCAAATACTTGATGGTTTGGCTGATTCTGCTGTGTCTGGCATAAACCTTGTTTGCCGTCCTAAAACTTATTTTTTTGCAATTACTGTGAATGTGTGTAATACTGAGAAAGAATAGCAATTTCCCCTAGATACTAGACATTAGAGTTTGTATATTCCTCATATCCACTCCTCTGAGCCACACTTGGGAAGGAGATGTCCCTGAATTGAAATAGAAAAAGAGTATTATGACTTCTTAACCTATTCTCAAACTAAGCCCTTATCTGAAATTGAGTCCAACCTAAGAATCTTAAATATCGACAAAGGAAGGCAGGGATAGTGTTACTAATTCTCCAGCAGAGTCCCATTTCCATTTGCACCACACTGGAATGAAGCCATTATCAGTTAATGTCCAGACGAGCAGTGCTCTGCATTATGTAAAAGCCATGGCTCACAGGCCAAGGAGGGCATCTTCTCAAACCCTGCCTCCTCTCTGACTTTCACATGCAACACCTATTTTGCACCTTTGTTGCTTGCTCATTTACCCAGGAGGCAGAGTTGCCAATCGGATGCTGAGAGCCTTCATTGAGTGAGGCAACCTCACTGGAAAATAATGGACATCTGTAAACACCATGCCTTAACCTTGTACAGCTGAGGAAGGTCTGGCTGTCAGGGGCTGATCTGCAGGACCAGGACAATCAGGACTTTCACCATTAGGAAGAAGGATCTTGTTCCCCTGTGGCCTTAAGCTAACACAATGTTCCAATTCAATAACCAGAGGACCCATTGCAAGAAGAAGAAGGGATGGTAATGTTGCAATTGGGAACTTGCTCTGATATTAATAAATCTGGCTACTATTCCCCATTTCGCTACTGATCTTTGTTGATACAATTTTCTCTGAAAGAGTGGTAAGTTTTAGGATTCAGACATCAATTTCTCAACCTTGGATCTTTATTAAAATTCTCTCACAGTGTTTGCACATTTTCAAAAAGTTACTTTGCAGCCTTCCATACACTGTCTGAGTAAAACCCACTCACTCTACATTATAAATAGTGTGACATTATTTTCCATCACTTCAGACTTAGGATTGCAGAAATGTAAGAAGAAAATGGTCCATTTCCACTTAAGAACATTACTTGTGGGTGCATGCATCAGTAACCATCATTCCTGGAACTTCTGTTATTACTCTATAGTGAGAGGTTCAGAATCTGGTACATTTCAAAGACATCATCAAAGACGTCACTGCCTCTGACAACTTAGAAATGAGATCACCACTGAGAAGCATCCAGTTGTTTGGGCTCAACTTCATCCTGCCCAAATCTGGAATCTCTTGATGTTATCCTGTGCCCACTGGGGATTGCTAGCATCTATAGGATACTGCTACAATAGGGACGCAGGAAGGTTGTCACTAGGACTTGTAATTATCTCTTGCATAAATAGTCTGAAGGAGGTATCAAGATTTAAAATTTTGAAAACTTAACTGATAAGGAAGCAGCTATTTGTGGGGCTGGAGAGATGGCTCAGAGGTTAAGAGCACTGGTTGGTCTTCCAAAGGTCCTAAGCTCAGTTCCCAGCAACCACACAATGGCTCATAACCATCCATAATGAGGTCTGATGCACTCTTTTGGTGTGACGGCACACATGCAGGCAGAATACTGTATAAATAATAAATAAATAAATAAAAATTTTAAAAAGAAAACAGCTATTTGAGACACAGCTATATAATATTTTATGCGTGTCTGAAATATTTCATAAGGAAAAATCTTAGTGTTTGATTATAGAAATAAAAACAGAATAAAGCTAATTATCTTACAATAAAGTTAATTACCTTAAATTGAAGCTGTATAAGTATATGCTGAAAGATTCTCAGTATTTTTTCCAAGCATATTTTATATTCTTTAGCATCAAAATGGTTCTTTCTATGTTCATGTGTATGACCTTATTCTCTTTTCTGCTATCTAACCATTCCTTTCAAGCTGCCAAGCTTTCATTTATTTGAAATTGGAAAGTCTGTCATTCGTTCTCTTCCTTTTCTCTGGCATAAGCAATACAGATACTATCAACTCTAGGTTGTACAATGTTTTTAACTGCACTCTTGTCTGTCCTTCTTCTGTCAGATACCCACATCTGAACTAGTCTGGGTAGATGGGAATCATTCTTCTGGGTATGGCTTGCTATGTGAGATTTAACTTCTTCACCTATGGACCACAACTACCTGAATGCAGAGCTGAGAAAAAATCAGCAATAGTGAAAGATGTCTTAACTTGATCAACCAAAAATTAATTCAGAATTAAGCTCATAATGAACCCGGCACATCTCATGCCAAGCTTGCCCATGCTGTGTTTATTGCATGGCTTCACTGGAGCCTTGATTCTGAACCAATGACTTGCATACTTTGCCCTGCACACCTTCACATCATGGTGCTAATGGACATTTCTGAAGCACCTTAGTCAGATGTGGGGCTACTGTAGGCAAACAAAAGACTAGGTTACCCTCAAAGTATTGCCTCTAAGGTACATTCACATGTTTGTTTCCACTAAGGGAAGAGAATTGAGTATCACTCTAACATTGAAAAAACAAATTGGTTCTAGTTTATAAACCATTCCTCTTTTTTCACTTCTGCTCCTGGCCTGGCTTTCCCATCACCTCAACAACACAGTGTATCCTGGCTTTTCTATAAAATGCATCTCCCATCCTCCTACCAACTTTGTTCAAGTGGTTTGCTTTGTCTTCCTTCCTAGTAGACCACCATAACCAAGGGAATCAGCCAGCTAGGCCTGCACTGCTTCCTTCCTGGTTTAGGGCCTGGGTGTGTGTATTCTGGTTCCTAGCTGCCACCTGCTGGTCTCTTGTGTCACTGCTTCCAAGTGCCGCCATAGTTCCATGTTGTGACCAGAGGAAGGAGAAGCCCTTCACAGAAAAACACAAACAGACCCTACAGTACTGTTTGGAGGCCAGTCAACTCATTCTTACTATATGTTAGTAGTAAAAATGGAGAAAGCATGTAGCCCATGTTTACAAATGTTTAGTCCTCAAAGCATTCTCTAATCATGCATCTCCCCCTCTCCAATCCACACGCTCTTGCTTAAAAAAGAGAAAGCAAGAATAAATTCTGTATTCCTATCACAATTGAGGCATGTGCCAGATGAAAGATCCAAAGAAGTAACAATTGAGAGTATTTCTAAGCCTGTGACAGATCTCTCTGTAATGAACAATTGAGAGGATGGTGGCAAGAGAAGAAGGAAAGATAAGGAAAACACACTTTCACCAACATTATTACTTAATATAAATTTAATTATTTCTATTTAAAATGTTGGCCTGTTTTATTTCCTTTAAACTAGCCTGTCTCGAATTTTTATGGAGACAATAAACAAAACTAAAAAACCTCATTGATTATAAATGTTTGAGGGCCAGATGAAGATATAAGGAGGCTATCTAGAAATAACAGAATCAAGCCAATGGCAACAACTCAGCTCACAGCCATGGTCCAACAAGGCTGCTCAGAGATCTCCTGAGTGTGTGTGCTGACCCCCCCTAACTAAGGTGGGTTCACATTCAGCATGAATGGCTCCACATGGACACTGGCTCTCCTCCTATATACTCTTCATCTTGATCAGTCTTAATCTCATTTCTAAATTTCTAGATGTGTGTTTATGTATTGTTTTTAAGAAGTATTTATTTCTTGCACACTGTGATATATACCAAACGTAGTTTTATGTAAAATACCTTCTCTCCTGAAGTATTTCTCTAGCTCTCTTTTTCTTGAGCCCCAGATGCTAAGATTTACACAGAAAAGCCATGTCAATGAGAAATGAATGAGCACTTTTTCTTTTTCCCTGAAAGGGCAAAATAACTACCCAGGGAGACTACCTTCCTCAGTATCCTCCTGCATGGGCCTCTATCAGAGTTCACCTGCTTAGACACAGGTCTCAATAAGGTCTAAATCCACAGCCCTCAGCACTGTAAGTACTCACATTTAAAATTATAAATCAGAAGTGATGATGTCAGCTTTTCCCATAGCACTGTACTTCCGGGTTACTCCAAGGCCTTTGTAATCAGAGAGTGCTATTTCCTCAGCAGCTTAGTTTCTCTATATGTAAAGTGGGGACACACGACAGTATATTGAGAGAATTGCATAACCGGCGTGTGATAAGCACTAACGATGAGTTACCTCTTTTGGGGTACGTGGCATCTCTTCACTATGACATTGACAAAGGCAAATGTACTCCAGGGAGCTAAAGCACTTTAGCATTCATTCTTTCAGCGTAAGTAAACACTAAGTACCAACCAATAAGCAGGGTATAGGAGTTCAGGGTTCAATGTGCAAGAAATCCCTGCATTCACCATTCCAAAGGCTAGTCAGGACCAGAAAGATAAGCTACACAATTTTGAAGATACACAGTAGACTTCTAGAGAAACAGTGTGTCATGGCAATGGCAACAACTTTCTGCTCAAAAGTGCGGTTCAATGAGCTCCATCAAAGTGTGCAGATTATAACCTTAGTTTGCAAGAAGCATTCATTCAATCAAGCAAGATCTCTCAGAAGGAAGTGGAAAGTCTTGGTGGAGGCAGACATGAGTTCTCAAGAGAAAAAGTATTTCAGGAGCAGTCTTCAGCTAAGGAAAAAAGGGAGCCACAGAATTCTGCTGATCAAAAGGGGTCTTTAAAACATACCCTAGCTAGGTGTGGTGGTACATGCCTTTATCCCAGCACTGAGCAGGTAAGGTAGGCAGGTCTCTGTGAGTTCAATGCCAGTCTGGTTTACATAGAGAGTTCCAGGCCACCCAGGGATACAAAGTGAGATCCTGTCTCAAAAATGAAAAAAAGGAGAGAGAGAAAGATACCCCAAAGTTCCATTTTCAGATGGAGCCTCAATGCTCTGGTTGGTAGGCATTGACCAATAAGGAGACACATGTTCCCACTAATCACTGGACAGGCCAATGTAAAGACCTCCACAAAGCTACTTCTCACCACAAAACCTCCAACAGTCTAGCTCCCAAATATGAGGGGAAACAGATGTAGTTAAATGTTCATGAACACAAGTGAGCAGCTTTCTATCAACTTTAAGTTAACCCATGCCCTAGCTTTAACTGTCAACTTCACACAGCCTAGAGTCATCTCAGAGGAAACCTTAATTGAAAACTTGCCTTGATAGGATTGGCCTGTGGCATGTCTATGAAGGATTGCCTTGATTGTTAATTGACACAGGAGGCTCTGCCAGCTTCCTGTGGGCAACACCATTCCTTGGACCAGTAGCCCTTGGTGGTATAAAAAGGCTTGCTAAACATGAGTCAGAAAACAAGCCAGCAGCATTCATTCCTCTGTGGTTCCTGCTCCATGCTTGCCCTGAGTTCCTGCCCAGACTTTCCTCATTGGTTTGTGATCTGGAAGTATAAGCCAAACAGGACTCACCTCCTCATGTGACGTGTTTGGTATAGTATTTGGCATTTGGTGCATGCTCATCAAAAAAGTAAAAGGAAAAGAGATCATGACTTGGAAACCATGGAAATCCACTCTCTAGCATGTCTCCTCAGGCAGCCTCGAGATCCGTATTTTCCAGGACAACCTTTCTCTGTCAAGGCAAGTGGCTTCCCCCATTGCCCAGGAAAGAACTGGTAGGGTCAGAAAATTAACTATGGAAACCTTCTGCAAGGTTCTTCTAGTGTAGACTTTGTTAGGGCTTTGCTCCTTGTAGATTTGCTTCCAAGTGTGAAAATTCATTTCTTATCCCTCAGTCATTGGGGGGAGGGGGAGTGTGGAGAGAGGAAAGGTCAGGAGTGGAAAGGCAATCGCTCTGGTCTCAGGGTTGACAGCTCCAGTTCCCATGGGGCTTCAACTGCTTTCAGATTTATAGCCCCATAACGGCAGAAAACTGCCTCCGCCTAAGGCCAGCGCTGCCATGGGCCCAGGGGGCTCCTGGTTGAAGCTGTTTGTGAGCTTCTTTATATCTCTAATGCCATGTTCCCTAAATCTGTGGTATTAAAATGATGAGAGAGGCAGAGGAGGGTGATTCATGCCCAGTGACACCAACAATGAGATTCACTGAAATCAAATTTCTCTTGAGCTCGGCAGCATCCCAGCCAGTGCTCTCCTCAGCTATGAGGCTGGATTTGTTTGGTTTCTACAACAATTTTTCTTTTTAATGTCATTATTTTTATTAGTTGACCTAATGTTTTTATAATGTGCTTACAGTGCAGGCTCCAAGCCTGCAAAGCTCTCTGGAGACGAGGTGGCCCGTGCTTGGTGACCCCAGAGACTGAGGTTTTGTACAAACCCCAGACACCAGAAGACAGCAGTCTCCACTCTCTCCTCGGCTCCAGTCCTGACCTGACAAGAAGCCAGCGATAAACAGATAGGATCCTGAAGCTGCCCAACCCCGTAGAGCAAAGCTCTGACACTAACTAATGACCCCAACAGCCCTCCTCTCTGCCCCGAGCCCAGCTCCCAGTTATTAATAGATGCCTCTGGTTGCTTAGATCATTGTTTCTGTCTGTTCTGGCTCCAGCACCCACCCCCGGCCCGAACATGGTATCCTATCCTTATTTATTTCATAAGTGTGAAACATGAATAAATGATCACTAACTGTATTATGGAAGATTGAGCACTTAGGAAAATAATGTAGACTTGATATATCTTCAAGTGAACAGCATAAGTTGGAGAATTATGGTTTGGGCAGATGCATTTTACAACAAAAAACCAATTACAACAAAAATATTACATGCATGTATTTGGTTTGATGTATTTGTGTTGACTGGCAAGAAGATGAAGTAAATTGCCAGCTCTGGGTATATTGAATAGAAGACTACTGATTTTTCAAATAGTTATATAATGTTCAATTTACCTATATTATGGTGGTTATTTTTAACGGGAAATTTGATTGTTTTCAATTGATCAGCTCATTGGCAAGAAGTGATATGTGTTTTCATTTTTATTTTAAACGTGACAAAAATAGTTGTGCAGATGGGTTGCCCCTTAGTGATGGGGACTATGCCTCTGTCCTTGCACACCAATCTGCATCACCTTTTGGGTTGGCTCATGTTGATGTTATCATCTACACAAGTCCTCAGAGTTTCCACTAGAACAGCTAGAAAGATCAGCCTCACCCTGTCCCCTGAGCATGCTCATTTGGAGGCCAGAGGTGGGGTCTTCTTCTGATAGTCTTCTCTCGTTGAAACAGGACATTGGGTTTTTTCATCTAGGCTGGAGGCTAGCAAGCCCCAGCAGTCCAGCTGAGTCTGTCTCCCAGCCTCTCAGCAACCCTGAGGGCGCAGGCATTTCCAGAAACACCAAGCTTCATCCTAGATATCTCTGAAGCAGACTTTCATTTTCCCCAATGGCAAGACCTCAAGTTTCTTAATTAAGTTTTTTTCTGCTGGTTTTGGATTTTTGTTCTATTTATCAAGACCTTTTGAAAATCTGTTCCTTTTATCTAGCCTATTAGCCATCTTTTGACCAGCTTTGTGCCAACAGCAGATTTGATCATCAAGTCTTTTATGTCTTGATCTAAGTCCCTGATAAAAATTGTTCAGCCTCACAGAGCCAAGGGTGCTTGTACTTGCCCATTTTAAATTAAAAAAAAAAAGTTTTTATTTGTCAGCATATGCATTGTATGCAATGCTCCCAAAATAAACAACATCTTTCTGCACTGAAAAAAATCAATAACCATCACCATGACTGGACTTAGTGATGGTAGCAATAAACAGTAATCACAGTCCAGTGTGGGCCAATCTACCAGTACAGCAGGGCAAAACAGAGCCATGGGGCATCTGTCTGCATCTGTGTCTCCGTTAAGGATCCAAAGGGAAGTAGGAGGTGAGCTGGGGCAGAGTAAGCAGACAGGAACAGGGCTGAGGGAAAGGGCAGAGAAATGAAAGCAGACAGAGGACAGTCTGGGGACAAGGTTCCCAAATCAACTCTGAGACTATGAGGTTAATGTACAAACAGCATGCAGCCAACTGCTGACAGCATGCATCCAAGAGAGCACTACTGCAAGACAACTTCCTCTGTTGCCCAGAGAGCTGTGACCTTTGCTTTTTGATATGCCTACTCAAACAGCTTCTTTATAGCCCTTTGTCAGGGATGCATAGAAATGATTTTCTTCTGAGGCTGAAACTGAGCAAGTGGCCTGTGTTGCCCTGGTCCTCCTGCATAGCTTCAGAAGCTGCCACACTCCTGACTCCTACATCTCCCAGAATTTAAGAATAAGTGTTCACCAAGGCGACAGCAGGAGCACACTGCTGCATCGTGCTTCCTGGAAGGTGGAGTCTAGATCACGCAACATCCAGCTTTCTGTGCTGCAGTCTCACCAACTAAGAAGACAGTATCATGATTTCTCTATTTTTGAAAGACTAAATGCACCATGAAGAGGCAGGGACTAACTACTGGTCAGATCATGACCAGAGTTGCTTATTTCAACTCTCTGGTTTCCTCAGTTTGAAAATCCTGGCAGGATTCAGAGGGGAATTAATAGTTCTCAGTGTTTGGCCGATTACTCTCCTTCACTGAAAGTGTGGATCCTTTACAAGACTTCCACATTTATATGGATTCATTCACCCAGCATTTGTTGACTATGAACTTCTATCAACCCTGGCTTGGGTCTCAGATCAACATGATGACGAAGGCAAGACCCCAACACTTAAGTAGCTTGTGGTCTAGCACCCATTACCATATTAAGAAACAACCCCATACCCAGTATAGAAACACACACACACACACAGAAAGACAGAGACAGAGAGAGTTAAGTACACAGAGAAACAGAGACAGAGAATACAGCAACAATGAAAGACCATATACTGGACTCTTACCACATGCAATATATGCTAATGTTTTTTTCTTCTTTTTAAAATTTTTAATTGGTTTCACCAACCACTACTAGGATGTTGAATTGCAGTTTTAAAATTTCCACTCTAGATCTGGACAGTTGTGCCAAGTTCTATTGCCAGTGTTTATTAGATTGCTGTGGGAATGCTGAACAAGACGCTCCAGGACCTGCTTTAAAAGCCTGAAGCTTCCAGACAATTAAATCTGCACAGGGCACCTAATGCTCCTGACAGGGGGCACAGCACGGGCAAGTGCATTGAGAAGCGAAAACGAGGGCTTTTAGGGAACTACCCTTTGAATGGGTAGAACACCAGTGAACTGTGGAAAGTGGAGGAAGTGTGAGGCTTTAGAAATAAATAGGGAATTTATTTATAAGTAAAAATTATAAAGGCAATCGCTGACTATAAAGGGGAAGAGTTTTATTGCCAAGTCAGAAATGAGAGGTAATATTTTAAGAAAAGAAGAAATTGGATAAGTTTTATTTATTTGGTGGTGGTGGTGGTGTGTGTGCCTGTGTGTGTTTGTGTGTATGTGTGTGTGTGTGTGTGTGTTTTGGAGGAGTGTATATGTCAGGTGTCTTCCTTTTTCACTCTTATATTTTAAGACAGGGTCTCTCACTGAACCTGGAGTTCACTGATTGTCTACATTGGTTGTCCAGAAAGCTCTAGGGATCATTTTCCTCAACTACTACCACCTAGGGGTAGAGTTACAGATGTAAGCAACTCCACCCAGCTTTGCTGTGCTTGAGATTCAAACTCCGGTTCTCACGCCTGCACAGCAAGCATCTTACAGACAGAGCCACCTCTTCAGATATGCTTTTTTTATAAAAAATCTAAGTGATTATAAATATCCATACCTAGATTTTAAAAGTAAACTTGCCTTGACTACAGCTGACCAGTTGCTCATAGGTAGATGTGCGGGTTTTGGGAAGCACTGGCTGGGTAGATGTATTTTCAGCTAGGTGCTGGAACACCCAAAGGTGCTTTCAGCAGGGTCATATCTACATCATTGACTGACCAGAAAATCATGAAGAGTTTGGATTTTAAGGGTGAAAAGGAAAGCTGGTAAGACTTAAATCAGAAGATCCTGAAAAGTCAGTTGGCACATCACCATCATAGCATAAGAGCAGGCGGATTGGAAAAGAAGCCCTGAAGAAGGTAGCCTAGGAAGGTGCCCAATGCTGCATGAGTGGTGGCGGTAGCCTAGAAGAAAGCAGGATCAGTAAGGGTGAAAAGATGGACTAGTGAATGCAAACATGGGGAATCAACATGAGCCAGCAACTGATTAGACATAAGGAATGATAGAGCTTTGAGCCAGGATGACACCTCAGGTTCTAACACCACGGAGGACTGGGAGTCCTGCAGTGAGCAGATCTGACATCATTTGAGAAGTAGTCTAGTCAGCACAAAGACACATCACTGACCCTAGACTATCTTCCCATGGCGGTCAGAGATACACACCCTGGAATTATACAGCTACTCCCCTTTCCTGGATACCTGAGAAGTCATTGCCGAATCCCATAGTCAGCCATATAATGAACACACAGGAGAAGCATAATGAAGATTTGTCACCTCATCATCCAGAAACATCAGTATCTCTAGTCATGGGAGAAGCTAAGATACAGCATATCTAAGCATGGAATCATCTTTTTCTAAGGCCTTGGGGGATCACATCTGCAAGAGGAAAAAAAAAACATATCTCTCAAAAAAGAAACATCCAAGCTCTAATGCTATAGAGAAACCTTTAGAAGTAGTCTTTCTTTAAATCTCAGGCCCCGCTCAGTCCCACCCTCATGTGCCAGTCTTTTCTATTTCCCCTCCTTCTTCTCAGAGAAGGGGTCCCTCTAGGGGGTACCAACCCATCCTGGCACTTCAAGTCACAGCAGAACTAAGCACATCCTCTCCCACTGAGTCCAAACAAAGCAGCCCAGCTATGGGGAAAAGATCCAAAGGCAGGCAACAGAGTCAGAAACAGCCTCTACTCCAATTGTCAGGGGACCTATATATTGACCAGGTTGCGCATCTGTTACTTATGTGTAGGGGGGTCTAGTCCAGTCCAAGCATGAGCTTTTGTTGGTGGCTCACTCTCTGGGTGCCCCAGGGAGCCCAGGTTAGTTGATTCTATAGGTCTTCTTGTGGTGTCCTTGACCCCTCTGGTTCCCTCTATCCTTCCTCCTATTCTTCTACAGAACTCCCCAAACTCCACCAATTGTTTGGCTGTGAATCTCTACACCTGTTTCCATCAGCTGGGGATGAAGCCTCTCAGAAGACAGTTATGCTAGGCTCCTGTCTGCAGGGATAGCAGAGTATCATTAACAGTGTCAGGGCTTGTATTTCACTCAGAAGAAGAAATAAAATAGACATCTGAAGTGGATGGAGAGAGAGAGAGCTATGTGGGAGAAGGGTTGGGGAGGGTAGGAGGGGTGGGGATCAGGCGTTGGGAGGGCTGGTTTAGTGAAAGTTTTGCTGTCTTTAAAAACACAGAAATGTTATGCAAATATGTTTTTGTTTTAATCCCAGGTGTGGGATAAAGGGCTGGTTCAGATTGTCCACAGCTGCAGACTATTCGCTTGGTGCCAGCTTTGAGAGAGAGGAAATGCCCAAGCTCAGAGCTCAGGTCTCCAAGAAAGAAGGCTGCTGATGCGCTCCCCTGCTGCTCCTGGTCGCTGTTAAGGAAGTTTCATGAGAAGAAGTTAGAGATATCCTGAAACAAAGATTGGACTTGCCACAAAAAACCCGATGACCTTATAACCAGCTGGAATTAATTCTACAGAGGCTACCACCATCTCCTGCCCCATCTAACCTTCTTTTTCTCCTACCTAAGGGCAGGGTGTTAGAAGGGAGGTAGAAGTAATAAGGACTCCAAATAAAATAAAGTTTAAAAACTAGCGCCTACAGGCAGGAGAGGGAGGAGGGTGGAGAGAGGGAAGGACCAGGTGAGAGAACAGAAATCTGTGGGGAACATATTTGGGACAGGGGAGGCCCCCAGGAGTCTATGGAGGTGACCCTGGCTGAGATTCCTATCAGGAAGAGATATGGAGCCTGCAGTTGCCACCTCCTATAGCCAGGTGGGACTTCCAGTAGAGGGAGAGGGCACCAAGCTATCCTTAAAACCTTCCACCCAAAGTTTATTCTTCCTACAGAAAATGTCGGGATGAAGATGGAGCAGAGATTGGGGAAAAAGCAAACCAATGACTAGCCCAGCTTGAGGCCCACCCCATGGGAGAAAGAGAAGTAAAGTCTTTTAGTCATGTGATTAAGTTGAGAGAGATATCTTGGATTTAGGGAAAAAAAACTTAAATCCATGACTGGTGTTCTCACAAGAGAAAGAAGAGGGAAATTCAACACACACAGACAGACTGGGACCGATGGCATCCATAAGCAGATGGAGAGAGATCAGCTGTGCAGCTGCAAGAGTACAACAGGTGGCCCAGGCTGCTTCCAGATGCTGGGCACAGGAGGGGGCAGTTGACCTCCTGAGCCTCCAGAAGGAGCCAACCCTGCCGGCACTTTATCTTAAACTCCTTGCCCCCAGAATCGTGATGACATAAATGTAAATTGTTTAATGTCACCATTTTATGGCAACTTCTTTTTTTATGGGTACAGTGAGCTTTATTGATGGTGTTCAAGAGAGTGGGGCTCCCTGGGCCCTTCCCACTATTCTGGGGATCTGGGATGGAAACTGTGAGGGAGATGTTCAGTGTCAGAGGCTGAGTTGGAACAGGGACTACTCAGCAGCTGAGGGCCTCTTTCTTGCTCTTGTGTCCTTGCTGAGGTGGGTGGTCCATGGCTTCTTACTCCTTGGAGGCCATGTAGGCCATGAGGTCCACCACCCTGTTGCTGTAGCTGAATTCATTGTCATACCAGGAAACGAGCTCTACAAAGTTGTCACTGAGGGCAATGCCAGCCCCAGCATCAAAGGTGGAAGAATGGGAGACACTGTTGAAGTCACAGGAGACAACCTGATCTGCAGTGTAGCCCAAGATGCCCTTTAGTGGGCTCTCAGATGCCTGCTTCACCACCTTCTTGATGTCATCATACTTGGCAGGTTTCTCCAGTCAGTATGTCAGACACATTGGGGTAGGAACACAGAAAATCGTGCCAGTGAGCTTCCAGTTCAGCTCTGGGATGACCTTGCCCACAGCCTTGGCAGCACCAGTGGATGCAAGGATGATGTTCATGGGCAGCCCCACAGCCATCACGCCACAGCTTTCCAGAGGGGGCGTCCACAGTCTTCTGGGTGGCAATGATGGCATGGACCGTGGTCATGAGTCCTTCCATGATGCCAAAGTTGTCATGGATGACCTTGGCCAGGGGGGCTAAGCAGTTGGCAGTACAGGAAGTATTACTGACAATCTTGAGTGAGTTGCCATACTTCTCATGGTTCATACCCATCACAAACATGGGCATTGTCGGAAGGAGCAGAGATGATAACCCTTTTGGCCCCACCCTTCAAGTGGGCCCCAGCTTTCTCCATGGTGTTGAAGATATCAGTAGACTCCGTAACATACTCAGCACCAGCATTGCCTGATTTGATGTTAGTGGGATCTTACTCCTGGAAGATAGTGATAGGCTTGCCGTTGATGACAGCTTCCCATTCTCAGTCTTCACTGTGCCATTGAACTTGCCATGGCTAAAGTTGCTCTGGAACATGTAGACCATGTAATTGAGGTCGATGAAGGGGTCGTTGATGCCAACAATCTCCACTTTGCCAGAGATGCAGGCAGCCCTGGTAACCAAACATCCAATACGGTCAAATCCGTTCACGCTGACCTTCACCATCATGTCTAAGGCTGGCACGGCATGAGAAGATGCAGCTGTCTCTGGAACAGAGAGGAGCAGAGAGCCTTATGGCAACTTCTTTATAGCCTTAAAGAACCAAAATGCTATCTCATTTTTCTAGGCTGTTTTTAGGCTGTTTGGGCAAAGGAAACCTGTGACATCCCAGTCTGATAATTGTTCTCTGAGAGTTTGCCTCATCTCTCCAAGCCATTTCCCCTAGAAGAGACATTGCTTCAATCTGTTCTTTGTTTTTCTACACTTTGTTTAATTTTTCTGTAAGAGCACATTTCTCTTCCCAGCTCAGATTTTGTTCTGAGCTCAGGACAATAACTAAGTAAGCAGGTCCTTGCTGTGATATGCTGAATGCTAAAGGCACTTGCATGTCCCAAATGTAACAAGAGTACCAGCAAATGCATTTTTATAAGCATTCAGTAAGGTGCTGGGAGCCTTCTCAGTGCTTCTTTGTCACCCTTCGCCACGGGGCTCTAGTGACAGGTAAGGAGTATATGATCAGTCACAAATTTGACCTCACCTAGATCATGGCAGCTGCCACTCCTATGTTACATTCTTTGGAGAATTCTCCTGGGAAAATGACTTTGACCTAAAGCCTTTCCCTGCCCGGGGAATTCCAGAGAAAGGAATCTTAGATTTCAGAAACCATCAAAAAAATAGCTTCTAAGAAGAGATAGGGCAGCCAGTAACATGCTGCAACCCCAGAACTCCCAAGATAGAAGGATAGAAGGTAGAAGGATCTCAAGCCTGAGCTGCAGAGACCTTGTTTTAAACAAACAAACAAGCAAACAAACAAATAAATGATAGCTGAATATATCAAAGGTTTTGCCTGTGCCTATATATCAAGGAATCTGTCATGATCTTAAGAAGCCTTAGTCTCTTCCACTTGTAAACGTAACCCTACACAACTGAGTCTGTAGGATGACATTTAAAGTGCTGTGTAGATGATAAGCATTTCTGTGAGACCCATGGGAATATGACACAAAACAATGAGCCACCTCCAAACTGAAGATTATAACCAACGAGGAACGTGAACACTGTGGAATGTGAAAGAACTGTTAATATCGCTTGATCAAGAGATGAGAAACTGTTAAAATGTGGATTCGGTTTTAAACCCCATTGAGTCCAGATGCTGTCTCTGTCTACACTCGGCAAACGCCTGCACATTTAAACAAAAGCGAAAGCTTGAAGCGAGCTGGAACTGGAGAAGAAGCAGGTGCAGAAAACAAATGCCGTTGGCATATGTGTGAGCACAAACAGCTTCTTGTGCCACGTAAGTCATGTGACTGGCATCTGCAGACACACACACACATACATTACTGTAAAGTAAAACCTCTAGAACCCACCTGTTTTAACACTAGACTCATTAGGAAGAGAAATTCTATCAAACCACTAGTCTGTACGTAGTGAAGCCCTCCAGGAAAAAGAGCTTAGATTTATTTTCAATTCCCCTGTGGATGGACCTCTTGGCTTTCCAGTAGCCTAGGGCAGCTACTGATCCTTACAGTTACAAGTAATAGGTGGTGTTAGCTCAGCCCTTTACAAAGTAATTTAAATTAAGCTACTGATATTGGGGTTGTGGTGTGTTGTACAAGAATGAAAAGCTGTCTTAACATTAACAACAACAAAAATAAACGATTTAACAAGTTTTCCCAATTTAAACAACTCCTGGTTTCAGTAATTGCAGGAAAAAAAATGGCTTTGAAGACTGGAACCATATCCACACAAAAGCTTTCCACAAGCAGACCAAACTCAGTTTTTGTTTGCCTGTGTGAATAGCACTTGAGAGCTTCTGGCGTTACACAGCGGGAGCAGAGTTGTCTGGACTGGCATCTTCTCCTTCCCAGAGTCGTGATCCATGGGGAAGGAACAGTGATCACAGCGCTCAGGGTCTCATGTCGAGCTCCCCTTTCCCAAATGTTTCCTTTCTCAGTGAAAAGAAATGTTTGTTCTTCATAGTCCTGTGCCTCTCTTGACGATAATTCTTAACAACCAAATAACCAATTATGGCCTAAGGCATATTTGGGGTTGCCTGGGGTAAAAGTGTTTCAGTATCAGCATAAACTATTGCGTTCTCATGGCTCATGGAGGAATCACAGCTGCCGTCACATTGCTTGCTCTCTCCACCCCTACATACTAAATACACGTTGCAAAAGCAGTGTTCAAAGCTCCAGTGAACCCTGCTTGCAGGCACATGTTTTGTATTTTTATCATAGTGGCAGCCAGTGGCTGCACCATCATTGCAGTGCTGGGAAAGCAGAGGCAGAGGGAGAGAGGTTATGAGTTCAAGATCACCTTAGCTATATCATGAATTCAAGGCCACCCTAGGCTATCTGAGATTCTGTCTATCTCAGATAGAGAGATAAATGATAGATAGATAGATAGATAGATAGATAGATAGATAGATAGATAGATAGATAGATAGACAGATAGACAGATAGACAGATAGATAAAGGTAGGTAGATAAATACATACATAAATACATACTAAATACATACATACATACGTGCACACGTAATAGAGTGCTGGAAGGTGATTGTATAGGCTATTGGGGAATAAAAATTGTCATTGCTTTTACCCAACTGTGGACTCGGTATGCAATATCAACATACCAAGCAAAATTTGCCAACTGGAGTAACAGTGGCATGACTGGGGTAACCAACTGCTTTTTTCTTAGACTTCATAGCTGCTCCAAGGGAGGAAATACTTGCCTAATACATTAACCTAAAAAACAAACAAACAAAAACACATGGCTGGGAAGGCAACAGGCCCAGGAGAGGCATTTACTATTATCGCTTTGTTGACTAGACTTGCAGCCAAGCTACCGTTTACGTATTTGTGTTTATACTCACACAGCGGTGCTGCTCTCAGCCTTGGGCACAGAGGCTTCTGTGCAGTGGGCATCAGTTAATAAAGAGACTCAGAGCTGGTTGAAGTTTTGAGACTTAGTGACTGTTACGTGCTCAGTACTAAATAGGAAATATGCGTCACCCCCCCCCCAGACCCAGGAAACATGTAAAAGAGAATGGAGAAAGACTATAAGAGTGGAAGATAGGAAGGAATGCTAAGAAACGTGGTCTCCTGCTTATGGCCATTGCAGTCATGAACACAACACCTGTGGATAGCCTCACAAGATCTACACAAATTGTGCCCTTTGACATTACATCATGGATGTGGAGGAGGTGCATGAAGCCCCATTGTAGGGAAAGAAGGAAACTCATTGTTGGCATGAGCAGTAGCCCAGCCTAATGGAAGTGGTGAATCCTTCCATGATGAGGTTTTCGGGGGGGGGGGGGGTGGAAAAGCCTTCCTTATGGATTCTAGTGCAAATAATTGACTAATGTGTACAAAAACTAATAACTGCAGGTTTCTCCTACCAGGTATTTATAGTCTGAGATAGCTAGCCTACAAGGACCTCCTACTGAGAAGAGCTAACACATCCTCCTGCGTTGTACGTAATAATCACACCGAGGTTCTGGGTGGTTGTGGTAATTTGTATAATCCCATCAGAGTACACACATCCAACCTGACCTCTGCACTTCTGTACATGTGTCTGTCCTTTCCTCATTCCCTTGCCACTCCTAGTCAGGATTTCAGGACCAAGCTGTGCATGTTGAAGCACCTCACTTCTCCCTAAGAAGCTACTGGCTGTTCATGGTTACAGAAAGAGTCATTTTCTTCTATTACCAGTGGGGTAGTTGCTCATGCCCTAGTGAATAACTCCCTATGCATGCTGTACAAACAACCCTACTTGTAAAAAAGAGACAAGATAACATGGTAACTAGTTAAAAAGAAGAAGAAAAATTGCCGAAGTTGGAGGGGGTGGATTAGAGAGAGTAATGAAGTGAAAATGATTATAGTACCTTCTATACTTGTATGAAATTGTCAAAATGATGCTAAATAAAGAATAATAATTAAAATTTAAAGACACAAATGCGAGCCAAAAACCGTAAAAGTGGTTTCCAGGTACGAGGACTCTGCTGTAAATATTTGGCATCTTTTCACCTTCTTGGGCACAGTTTTCAGGATTCTCTTCACTACAAAACATAAAGAATATATGCTAAGTCTCTCCAATAAAATTGCCCTGTTCCATTCAACCATTTTAAGCTTCTTCCTGAAATGTCAGGAGAAAGGAATATCAGAATCTCTTGAGAGGTTAGAATAATTAAGGAAAAATTTAATTAAAAGGAGGTGATGTTATTGAATACTGAGCTAAATATAAATTTTCCCTTACTACAAAAGAAAAGTGCCTGAAAGGTTAGATTGTCCAAGGAGGCCATCTCACAAAATCCTCAGTAATAACTCTCTCTCCCCTCATCATCAGTCACGTTCTCAAGGTCACCTTTTCTCTGGCCTCTCCTTTTCTTTGAGAACTCCCCAGTCTTCTCACAAGATCTAATTCCTCTGCGGCAGATCTGAGAAATTCAGCCTGCCTCTAGGATAAAAGCCCACAGTGTCATGTGGTGCCGTGCGCTTCAAAGCTGCAGGTGGGGCTGCAACACCGAGTCCCGAAGCAGAAGAGTGAGCAGCTGACGGGGTGTGCACTGATGGTGGAGAGCTTCCATAGTAACATGCTTTGAAGTGTCATTTGGCTTCAGCTAAAATCTTCTTGAGAAAAGAAGCAAGGTATTCTCAGAGGTGTTCCAGCCTGCCATCTTTCCTTCTTGAATTATGACCTTAGGCAGAGCATACTCAGCAACACACATCTTCAGTTGAATATGCTGCCCCCAATGGGCTTTCCCATATGAACATGCATAGACAACCTAGATAAAGTCCCCATGCTTTCTTTGGGAGAGAAACACATTGTAGCCAAGCCCTTTGGCTACTTTATTGGACTCCTGTATCTGCCGCTCATCTCCACCCCAATCCTTTCCAACACCCCAACACTAGGTAGGCGAAAAAGAAGGTTAAAAGGAAAAGGGGACATAGATCTCTTTAGATAACTTACTTCTGATTAGGAGCATCAAGTTTCTTGGGGCTAATCCAATCGGCATTGTTAGAATACCAGCAACCAGCCACCAGCAATCCAGCAATCCAGCAATCCAGCAATCCAGCAACCAGCAACCAGCAATCCAGCAATCCAACAATAAAGAAAGCAGCAGCAGAAACCAGGAGCATCAGAGAGGGGGAGGAGCAGCTACCACAGGCCCTCTAAGGGCTCTCACATTTAACTCCCTCAAGAGTTCCCAGAATTCCAAGCATAAACTATCTTCATCTTTCAAAAATCAATCCCTCCTAGAGCAAGGGACAAATTATAGTCAGTGGCTGTGGGCAGTCTGAAGCAGCCCCATAACGCACACCTGGGATTAAAGCAAAAACATATTCACACAGCATAACTGAATTGTTGTTGTTGTTGTTGTTTTTAAGAAACCAAAATTCAGCTGGGGTGATGCAATCCCAGCACTTGGGGAGGCAAAAGCAGGTGGAGCTCTGTGAGTTGGAGGCCAGACTGATCTACAAAGTGAGTCCAGAACAGCCAAGGCTACATAGAGAAACCCTGTCTCAAAAAGCCAAAAAGAAAGAGAGAAAGAAAGAAAGAAAGAAAGAAAGAAAGAAAGAAAGAAAGAAAGAAAGAAAGAAAGAAAGAAAGAAAGAAAGAGAGAGCTCACTGCATTCATCCCTTCAAAAAGGAAACCTAAGGTACACCTATTGTTCATCACACCTATTGTTCATCACACTCAGAAATTCTAACACTCTAGACCAGTGGGTCTCAACCTTCCTAATGCTGTGACCCTTTAATACAGTTTTTCATGTTGTGGTGACCTCCAAACACAAAATTATTTTGTTGCTACTTCATAACTGTAATTTTGCTACATTATGAATTGTAAATATCTTTGTTTTCTGACAGCCTGTGAAAGGGTAGTTGGGTGAGACCTACCAGCTGAGAGCCATTGTTTAGAGTCTAAATCAATTATTAAGAGAAATACTTTCAGTCTTCACTTACCATGAAGACAGACCCATATTATTACCTAGAGCTCTGTGAGTCTCTCCTTCTATTCTTCCTCCCTATCCCTTGCCTCCATTTCTTTGTCCTGTTGATCTTTTCTGAGACCAGAAACTGCCCAATTAGAAGCTCAGCTATATGTTAAAAGCTCTTTGACACACAAAAAAGATTCAGTCACGTTACTTATTTAATAGATATTTGTATGCCCAAAGGCACCTTGCTAGGCATTCAGAGAACAATGGTGAACAACCCCTACATACAGCCTTCATACAAAGTGTATTTTACAGGAAGGAGTACCATCTACTTTTTCTGTGATGGGCATCTTCATCCTATTTTCTATACAGAAAAGATTTAAGATCTTTCTTACAATGATGTAGGTTAGAATTTGTAATCCCAACACTTGGAAAGCTGAGGCAAGAGACTTGTGAGTTGGAAGCCAATCTGGACTGTATATGAGGTTCCAGATTAGCCCCTGCTGCATGGTGAGCATAGACGAGGCGCCCCGCGTCAGACGAAAAACAAGCTGTTGGCGAAAGAGTTCATGTGAGCTGGCTCTACTACTTGCCAGTTCTAGACAAAAGCTGCCTTCTAGAGTCTGCCCGCATTAAAGAACACGGAAAACATAAATTACATGTGAAGGAGATATTCAGCTTCACCGCCTTATCATTTCGGAGCCGATGCCAGCAAGGGCAGCCAACGGAAGCGTGACCCCATGCCTTTGGACTGACTCTTTTAACCCACTTCCAGCTAGGAAAGGCTTGCGGGCATGTGGCGCCCGCTGCCCGCCATGCTCCATTACATGAGCGCAGCTAACACTCATCCTCTAGATAAAAAATTGAAAATGTGCAGGAAATCTATGAATGACAAGCAAGGAAACAGTCACCTGACTCGAAAGTTCCAGGGAACACATATGTATTCAATCATTAAATTAAAAACCTTGATGTTACCTAAGAAGAACCACAGAGAAGTATCTAGAAGGTAGTGTGGGGACACTTTGATTAAAGCATTTTCATGCACTTGCGAATGACAACAGTGAGAGGAGCCAGCACTCTCTTTCCTACGTGTGACTCAGCTCGTTGCCTTGTAAAACATGAAATGTATGAACGTTTTCTTTTACTGACTTATACAATCAGTGCTAAGCGTTAAGTAGAAAAAATAGTAATGTACTCAGCATTGCTAGCCCATGCTTTAAGAAGGCAGTCATCTTCAAACCTGGTTCAAATTCTAGTCTTAAGTTAGTGAAGGCTAGAGGCTGCTCTGTCTACTGGCCTTGCAGTATGAGCGTACACACAGTTTAAAGTTTTTGTTAGGTTCCTTTTGATTACCATGATGTTTAAATCACTGGTGGCTACCCTCCATTTTGTTCTAGGGGTTGCACTTAAGCCAGTTGTTGAACAGAAAGGTTGGTTGCTGTGATCACAGAGGGAGCCGGAAAGTATTTGATTCCAGAGATAGAGGAAACAGTGGAGCCGAGTTCTGTAGACAGTTGTGCAGAGTCAAGATCTTATTGTTCTATTTTTGCTTATGAATGTTGAGTTTTATTATCAAGATAGATTTCATATCCCCCAAACAAAAAAAAAATTAATGTGTTTAATGCTTTAAAAAGTCACATTCTTGTCCTCTCTGTCCCCCAATGTCTGTCTCCGGCAGGTGGAATCACCTGTGTTGAGGCTAAGCACAGCACCCAGGAGGGCCATACAGGAACTGAGCAAACCTAGTCATTATTACCACAAAGAGGAAGATGGTGATTAACTCAGGGCCTACTTCCCTTGGTCACTATACTGCTGAGATGTGTAGGGATGATCTTTTCATGCACTGTGTAAAGGTTGTCTTTGTAGTATACAAATGCAGGTGTCTGTACCAGCAGAGAGCTGAGTACAGGTCGGACTTTGGTGTTGTTAAGCATCACCTGTCTCAATGCTTTGTAAACATATACTCCCCTCACCTTATGATTGGTTTAATAAAGAGCCGATGACCAATAGCAAAGGCAGAAAAGGGAGAAAGGATTTCCAGCAGAGATAGGAACTTGAGGGAAAATACCAAGTGCAAAGAACTATCCAGCCAGATACAGAGGAAGAAACAAGTGCTGGGACTAAGACTGAGAGTAACAGTCATGTTGTAGGATGTAGGCCAGGCCATACTATTTGGTTAGAATGGCTGAGAATCTGCCCAGCTATAATGCTTAAGCTTATAATAAATATAAAAAGTCTCCATGTCATTATTCAGGAGCTGGCAGTCCAAAGAAAGTCCCCATTTAATTGGCACACAGTGTTTTAAAAACTGCTGTGGTAGTTTGAATAGTGCTGTGGTAGTCCCCATGGGCTCAAATATTTGTATGGTTAATCATTAGGGACTGATGCTACCTGAGAAAGATTATAAGGTCATTGTTGGAGTAGGTGTGCCTCTCTTGGAGGTAGTGTGTCACTGGGGATGGGCTTTTGGGTTTCAGAAGCTCAAGGCAGCCCAGCGGCTTTTGATATTCCTGCTGCCTTTGGATCCAGATGTATAACTCTCAGCTACCATGTCTGACTGCATGCCACCATACTCTCTGCCATGAGTATAATGGACAAAACCTCTGAAACTGTAAGCCAGCTCCAATTAAACAGGTTTCGGGTTTTTGTTTTTGTTTTTTTTTTTTTCTGTAAGAGTTGCCATGATCATGGTGTCTCTTCAAAGTGGTAGAACACTGAGTAATGCAGAAGTCTCAATAGCTTCTGGGCAAAGTCAGGAACAGAAGAAGTTGTTAATGCAGACTTTGGGCAGAACAGGTAGAAGCCCAATAATGTTTAAGGTATACCGCAGGGATTTTCAGGGAACTAAACAACTCAGCTGGTCACAGACCCAAGCATTTCATAGCAGATCTTCCACAACTTGACAGGGCCCTCAGCCCCTCCCTGGAGTGAGTGCAGACATGGGATCTGGCAATGTGATGGCTTCACTTGAGCTTCTCACCCCACTGCTGCTTGGCAGAGCCGTGGTGTCCACCTACATGGGCACACACCAACACTCCCGTCCCTCTTGAGAGTACAGGACAGCTTAACTGAAATTACACAACCATCTGTTTAATTCAAGTTCAAGACTTAAGGGCTTGAGGTAGTGTTTGGGGTCTGTGCTAGTTAGGTTTTGTATTTTTTTTTTTTGGTTTTGTTTTGTTTTGTTTTTATCAACTTGACACAAGACAAGGTCATGTGGGGGAAATGAACCTCAATGGAGAAAATGCATCAATCCGACAGCCCTGTATGGAAGTCTTTGGGGAATTTTCTTGATTAATGATTGAGGTAGGAGAGCCTATCTCACTGTGGATGGTACCTCCCCTGGGCATGTAGTCCTGAGAGAGATATGAAAGGTGGCTGAATGTGAGCCTGGGAGAAAGCCTGTAAGTAGCATTAGTCATGGTGCCTGCTTGTTCCTGCCCTGCCTGGGATTTTGCATTGGCTGTCTTGCCCTAATGATAGACTATAAATCATAAGATGAAATTAACCCTTTGCTCCCCAGGCTGCTGTTGGTTGCCATGATGGCTATTCTTGGTTGTCAGCTTGACTATATCTGGAATGAGCTACGATCCAGAAATGGAGAGCACACCTGTGAGAGATTTTCTGCTTGGTTTGAAGTGGGTGAATCCACTTCTAGTTCAGACCTTTGAGGTAGGAAGACACACACCATTGATCCTTGAGAAGGAAAGATTTATATTTTTGATCCATATCTTAAGGCTGAAAGACACAGGCCTTTAATCCAAATCTTGAGTCAGGAAGACATACTTTTATATGGGCCATACCTTCTGTAGGAAGTCTATATAAGGATATGGAAGAAGGAAGCTCTTTCTCTTTGTCTGCTTGCCCTCATCTTGCTCGCACATTGATTCTTTCACTGGCATTGGAGCCTATTTCTTTGGGATTCCAGCATATACAGAAGATCAGCTGAAAAGTCCAGCTTTGTGGGACTGAGCAACCAGTATATTCTTGGACTTTCTTTTTTATTTATTTATTTAAATTTTAACATTTTTATTTTATATTAATCACAGGTTATATACTTTGTATCCCAGCCATAGCCCCCTCACCCATTCCCTCCCTATCCCACCCTTCCCTCCCTCATCTCCTCCCTGCCCCTTTCCAAGTCTATTCATTCACTAGCCATTGTTGGATTAACCTTAAGTCATTCCAATAAATCCCCCTTTATATGTCTATAAGGGGATTCATTTCATAAGTTCTGTGACTCTAGAGAACCCTGACAAATATCATCATGGTCTTTATCACACAATATAAAGAAAATTAAGACAGGGTCTCAAATTGATATTCACTCATTTTCCTCTGATTGCTGTAATTAGAATAACCATGCAGAAAGAAATGATGAAGAAGAACACAAATATTGATTTTATTAATAGACTAAGAAATCACCTAAACATCCCCTACCCCGTCTTTAGTCATCTTGAGAAGATGCAGACTGGAGAACATGCCTTCATATCTTCTCATCCAAATTTAGGACAGATAGAATGATGGGAAAGCAGAGATGTGGTGCATAATCTACTAATAAACATCACAAATAAAAAAGGCAAACATGAAACAATATCCCTTCTCTATATCCCTTCCCTAGCTCTGGGTTGAAAAAACCATAACAGGAAGTGAAAATGTCTGTCTCCCATATCATTCTGATTTATGTAAGAAAAGCAATCCAATATAAGAAGATGGCAAGGAGGAAGTAGCATTTTCCATAGTCAATGGGACAGAAAGAGTGGAGTCAATTTCTTGTGTGTGTGTATGTGTGTGTGTGTGTGTGTGTGTGTGTGTGTGTGTGTGTGAAAGAGACAGAAAGAGACAGAAATAGAAAGAAAGAGAAGATATATCTACTTTCTTTTAGTGAATACAAACTTATTCTTTCAAGCCTTGCCAAGACCATCACTGATCTTGATTGTTTGCACTAGTTATTTATTCACAGAAAGAGAGGAGTGGGAAGGTGGGTGTCAAAGAGGGTTGTCTCCGCATATATTTATGAAGAGAAAAAAAGTTCTGTTCTTTGTTGGAAAATGACACAGAGACCACTAAATATTCCCTTCACACAAACTACAGCTCACAACTCAGTAAAATTTGGGGGGCAAAAACTATCAGGATGCTCCTAGGGTTCCAACCCAACTAAACACTGTGTGAGATGTAAAAGAATTCAGGACACCAGACCATTATCAGACTTAGTATGAGAGAGATTTAAAAGAGAATAATGTAATACTCAAGTTCAAATTGTGTGGCATGGACTGTAATCATTATTAGGTTTGAAGAAGTAGAAGAAAGTTGCAGGATAAAATGAGATCTTTAGGGCAAGTTTAAGAACAGGGAAATTATATGAGCAGAGACAGTTTCACAATGAGGACAGAGGATGGTACGAGAGAATTCTGTATAGGCAAAGAAGGGGATGTCGTTATTAAGTACTGAGACAGAACACAGCGTTTATATCAAGCCTGTTGTTAGAGAGCTCAGACACCGGGAGGAAGCATTAAGACTAGATGTTCTACCAAGGATATCTGCTGGGACAAATAACCCTATCAACAGACTTATGCTGGGCCATGAAATATTTGAAAGAGAATCAAAAATTTGAGTAGGGTGTGGTCTCTAGGATTTAGAATTCTTGAACCAAGTCATCTAATTTTACAAGACTTCTTGCCATTACTTCTCTTACAAATACACCAGGGATGAAAAACTTGGGATGGGATGGGAAATGCTCCATTTACCAGGTTCTCTTCAAGTGAACATCTAGGGAAAAAGAAATTGCAAAAATGAGGGTAAGACACAAAGCAAAGACCCTCCCCAACAGGAGAAAATAGCTTAAACCTCTTGGTCTCCAACCGCCTCTAGGGAAGCCCCTATGGCGTGAATACCCAGGATCAGCTTAAGGACCAGCATCCATATGTTCTTTGGTAACATCTCCATAACCAGAAGCTTGCTAAGCAGAGTGATACCAGATGCCCTCAAATCATGTGTGAGCTTTGCTTCAACCTCAGCATCATTTGAGAATGAGGCTGAGGCAAACACTCCCATCATCATTCTAACACTCTCTATTTGGTCCATCATCTCTGGGAAGCTTTTCTAACCAACTAGGCACCACCTTAAGTATCTCCTAGCATCCTCTAGGCTTTCTGAATATTTTAAAATATTCATACATGCATATGTGTTTTAATCAAATCTAATCCTTTTTTCCCTTCTCTCTAATTCCTCCACTATTCTTTCACCATTGCTTTTCCTTCCTTTCTTCATGTACTTTTAACATATGCACATGCACACACACACACACACACACACAAGCAAACAGAAAGCATTGAGTGCACTTCTGCTGCCTGTATGTGTCTGAATGTAAGGTCATCACTACTAGAGCATGGGTGACCTCTCAGGAGCCATATGCCTGACTCCCTTCTCCAGAAGCCAACAGCTAGCTATTCAGGTAGCAGGCGTGGCTTCATGAACCTCTCCCATTTGTGCAGGGACTTGGGTTGGCTTGGTTTAGTACATGTTTTGTGTGTGTAGCTGAAGCTTCTGTGAGTTCCTGTATGTAACTGCACTATCATGTCCAGCAAAAACTGTGCAACTATAAACACCTACTCATCCCTTTGGCTCTTACCATCTTTCCTGCCCCTCTTTTTGATGAAGACTGAACTTTAGATGAGGGAATGTGACACAAATATCTCATTTAGACTGCGCATACCACTACCTCTTATTCTTTGCATATCTCTGGTTTAAGCTTTTTTTTTAAAGCTTAGTTAAGATATAGTTTTTCTATCATAAAATTCAACTGTTTTCAATACCAAATGCACTAGACTTTCATAAATTTATGGAATTGCACGGTTGTCACCATATTCCAAGCTTAGAATATTCCCAACACTCCAGTAAGAGCCCTCCTCCTGTCTCTTTTCTTCCTAATGATTCTGTTAGTGCTGCCTGTAGCCCAAATAGTTAAAAATAAGGTTAGGACACAGGCAGAGGCAAGGAAGTAGATGTGTACATGAACACCCAGGAACAAGGTGAACAAGGGAATATGAGGAGAGGTCAAAAGTTGTACATGGTTCACAATTCTACCGAAGGTATTGCTGGAACATGAGCTACTACACGACTGGACAAAGTGCTTCTGTTTGTTTCCCGGCATGCCTGTACTGTGTCTTGTACTTTTATTTATCAGCAAGTATTTATTGATTGGAATTGAACTAAGTTGAAAAGATGCAGTATTTGGTGGAGGGAAAATACTTCATCATGGACGTTTGTCACTTAGCATCCTTTCCTACCCCCTACAACCCCTGATACTACAATTCAGGTGACTAGCCCCTCCTTCCACATGTGTTTTACAGGAATGATAATTCCAGGAGTCTAGGAAGCCATGAGATCAGAGATTTTCTTCTTCCCTCCTGAGCACAAATACAAAGTCAGGAAGAACAATTAGACTTCATCTGTGTCCCAGCTGTCTGGACCCCAGCAGATCCAACCTACCACAAAGCAGACACTACAGTCCTATTTCTCAGCCTTCCAGAAATACCCTGCCCCCACCTTGTCACAGTCAGTCATCTGTCCTGTATGTGCATGTGTCCTTTTAAATACACAGAACTGGTTTGTGTTGACTGCACCCAAGCACCCTAACTCTTTCATATAAAAACTGCAGAAAATCATTGGTGGTTCCCACGGGAGGCATTTCAAGGGCAAAATTCATGTGACTATCAAGATTATTTCTAGAAGAAAAGGCAGAGTAGTCAAACTTGGGCTTCGAGGTTTCCTTTTTAAAGTCATCTGACAAATTTTGGCAAACCTAATCAGTGATCATAAATAGTTTTATTATCTGGTTCACACATTCAGTTACATGTGTGCCACTCTACTTAGCTAGAGCTATAATCTGCTCATCGAAATGATTTCAGGTCATACAGACGGTTAAATGAGCCCTGGATTCTGTTAAAACTATGACAAAGTTAAGCATTAAACATGATTTTTTTTTGTATTTTAAAAGTTAGTTCCTTTGTAAATTTTACTAGAACTGTATCAATGTTCTAAGAAAGTTTAGTTGCTTTGAACATAAGTAAAATTTTATGAACAATTTTTTGGTTAGAGACAACCAGATAAATTTGTCCTATGAGATTTATTCTCTTAAGCGTTTGTAGCTGTGTGAAGCTATTGTGAGTCAGTTCGATTTTTAACATAATCTTTAGATTGCTGTGAGATAATATCATCTTAGAAATCAGAAAATATTTATGTGCTATCCCTTTAAGTCATATGTTTTTCTTTTTTAAAATTTCGGCTTGGGATACAGAAAGAAAAAACATCAATAAAATTAAATCTTCTAAGTTAAAGAATTCTGACATATGTCCTCAATAACACTTACTTTTAAAATTCTTTAGAACCTTAATTCATGTCCAGACTTAGCCTGCAACCTTCTAGGTACCTCTTTAACTGGCCAGTTTTATACATTGTGTCTCTATACAAAGGGGTCTTGGTCATTTGAACTTTCACCCAGATAAGTTAAGAAAATTGCTTTCCCATTTCTTAAAAATGTATCAACAGTGCAGCCTATTTTAAGACCTAGCATATGAGGATGAATAATTTGCATGTCCTTTTCGCTCTGCTGAGAGAACAGCCACCACGGCTTGTCAAGCAGTTGGTGTCACGGCTCACCCTCACTCACGTGCCACACGGGCAAGTGATTCAGTCTTTTCCAACACTGCTTCCTGCTAAACCAGAGTGCCCAGGCAATGAGTCAGCTGTATCAGAGCCAAGAGGCTTCCATGAAGCCTTATGTTTTATCTTACCACCTGAGGTTCAAAATGTCAAACTCCTCAGGCCAGGGCTGGGTTATTTAAAATGTTCATTTTTTTTTTCAGAAGTCATGAATCCTGAAATGATTACACACCTCCGAAATAATAAATAAGTGAAATGGAAGAGTGAGGAATCCTTCAAGAAAATAGCAGATTAGTAAATGGCCCAGTGTAGCATCTTAATGCTAAATGCCAACTTCGTGGTTCAATACTCAATATTCAATTTACTGTGCAGAAGGGACTAGGCATGAGGCAGACATCAGATGGAGTGAGGGCAGAGTAAATGTGTTAATGCATGAAGGTCATTTATGAATTTCCGTGCTGCTTGTCACTGAGTAACAGTTCTAATCATTTCATAGATAGGATCTCCATGACTGCTATTTCAAACTGATGCTTCATCAAATTGCTTCTTCTATTTCAAGTGTGAGGAGCAGAGAATCTTTGTTGTGAGTTGACTGAGGAGAGCTGAGAGACCAGAAAAAGTTGTGGGGCATCAGGCTGCTGGTACTCACAGGGTTGTTGCTCGTGTGTGTGTGTGTGTGTGTGTGTGTGTGTGTGTGTGTGTGTGTTATGTGTGGCTTTTTAGAAGAGAATTCTGAATACACTTCCAAGGCCACCTGCCCCAGCTAAAGCCGCTAGGCACAGCACAGTCATCAGATAACAAGCAATGGAGTCATATCACCCACTAATGCTAAGGTAATTCTCTTAGCGTTTCAAACACTTGAGAACCTGAGCCAAGCACAGGGACAGATTAGGAGGTTTTGCACAGTGTATGCCTCCCATTGCCCTCTCAAATGGAAATGTGTCATCATAGTGCAGTTCCCTGAGGTCACAAAGATAAGACAATACCTACTTTGATTTCAAACAGAATCATTTACAGATAAAAAGAATTCCCCTCCATAAAATGAAACATCTTTCTGAAAGTCTCTCACCACAGTTAGTAATAATTTATGCTTGGTGAACAGGAAAATATGCTGAATTTATTCATTTTGCTGTGTGTGTGTGTGGCGCCTATCAAAAGGGCAAACTGATAAAGAAGAAAATGAGGGTGTCTATTTATTTGCAAATCTAATAGAAAAGGTTCTTATAATTCTTTCTTGTTTCAGGCAAAGAAGAAAATTAATTTTGAAACTGGCAAAACAAAAAAAAATTCCTATTATTTTCAAAGTCATGGTAGCTGACATTTTCCCACATAGATAATTCCAAGAACTGGCTTTTCCTTTGTCCTCTGAGATAAATGTTACTCCGTTTTTGACCCTAATCAAAAAATTATTCACAGTAGACAGTCTCTGGTGGTGAAGCTAGAGTCTGGCTGGGTCCAGCCACATCTCATAAACACCCTGGGACCTGAGCAGTCACTGGCTGGTTTCTTTTTTCTTTTTCTTTTTCTTTTTTTCAACTGAGATTTGTCTAGTTTCTACTGTTATTATTTCTGAGTGAGCCTTTATTTTCTCCTCCAGTTTCAGGATACACTGTAAGGCATGCTCTCTCCCAGGGAGTTGTTGAAACTCCTTACATTTAAATAATCATTCAGAGAACATCTGTAATTTTCTGCTTCATGTGGCAGACAAGGCATTTAGGTACAGTGCAAAGTTTAGGAAATTAACTGCAATTAAAGCTCAGAAAAATATGTTGTAGCTCGTGAGATTCACTTTTATCTTTCTGCCATATTAGATGATGAAGTCTTTATCATAAATTAAAATTATCTCATGACGATTTGGGAACTGTTAGGGGATAAAAACACAGTTTGAGTATATAGTTTGGCAACTTGAATATACTTAAGCACATCATAAGAGTAAAGTCGGAAGCCATTAGATAGTATACCTTAGTGATATTGCTATGGCTCCTTAATTTTTTTAAATGTAATTTACATTTTAAGAATGTAATATAAAATTACTAGGTTTTGGAGGCAAAGCTTTTTTTGAGCCTGCGCTCTTTCTTAAATTTAAATTTGCAAGAGTCCAGGCAATACTGCCCACTGAGAATTCCTGAGGGGGTCCTTAAGTTAAACCTCAAATATAGAAATTACAGTGAGGTGAACATTCCATCATGAATTGTCGGAAGCCAGGGACACGCCAGGATGGAAGTTTCTCCTCACCTGACATGGAAAGAGGGGTTGCCCCTCTGCAGCATGGCTCCCCTGCCTGAGGGCGCTCTGAACTTCCCTCTCTTTAAACCGTATCTCCAAATACAATCTCACTAGCCAGTGGCCATGCAGCCTTTGTGGTGACCAGTCCACCTATGAGATAAAAGAACAAAAAATACAAAGCACCACAATGAAAGTTTTCAGCCATTAAAAAAAAAAAAAGTTTGTGTTGTTTGCAGAAAAATAGACACAACTAGGGATGATCGCATTAAGCAAATTAAGCCAATCCTAGAAAGACAAGCATTGTATCGTGGGTTTTTTTTTCTCATTTGTAGCTCCTAAATTTCATATTGTTACATACAATCATGTGTGTATGTATGTAGGGTATAGTAGCAGAAGAGGTGAGAAGGGGAAGGAAAGGTAAACAGGCAAGGGGCAGGAAAACCTGCTTCACATACCATCTAATATACACTAGTAATAAAATTAAAATAAGTATATGAAGACCAGCCCCAGAAAGATTTGCTCTGGGTCGGTCCAGTGCCCCTCCTCGTGTTTAGAGGTAGTGGAGGAGCACAATTAGATTCTGTTACATGCCAGTTTGAAGCCTGGGGGCAGCATGGGATGCCAATGAACTGAGTTTCCAAAGTACCATCCAATAGAGGCTTTCCATGTGTTCCTGAGGCTTGGTCATCACTGCTGCTCAGTAAGCTTAAGAAAAGTCTCCTTATTTCACATAAGGTGGCAACTGAAGAATGAGCCTACTCAAACGCTTCCTCTCCTTGCACTTGGTCGTCGGTGTGCTGCAGAGACGCCTGGTTCAGGGGCTGTCTCTGGGAATGTATGGAAAGGCCTGGCCCGAGCAGATGGCAGACACTCAGTTTGCCCACCAAGCACGACTGGTCACAAATTGACACTGATACCTGGCACTGCATCCTTCGCTGCTGTTTCGTCTCACACTGAAGAAGCACCACTGTACCAGAAACCCTGGGCTTTGGGTCAAGCTTATTTGGATTTAAATTTCAGCAACTGGATTCAAGCATGTTTGAACTTGAGATCCTTGAATAAACTACCCCCTGCTTGAGTCCGCTTCCTCAGTTATAATGACGACAACCCAAAGCTACAGCACTCCGCACCGCTAGGCACACGCTATAAAGGTGAAGGAGACTGCCGTTCCTGTCATTTCGTTCCCTGAGATTCTGAGCAGAGGTAAATGAGGTGGCATCTGCTGGGATCTGGCCCATTAGTGAGCGTTTGGCATGCACTGGATCCTTTTCCCGAGGCAGAAATGAAGGGCCCCCTGAGTTAGCCTAGGTTTCAGATGAGACTCAGGACCTGAATCCAAGGAACTTTCCTGCAGTGCCCAAAATGAAATGTTCTCACTGTGCCCACACCCCACAGGGAGCCGAAGGAACACCTTCCAGTCTTCCTCTTCATAACACTCCCATTTCTGTCCAGTCTTCGATTTCTCCCGGCTCTGGCCTTCTTTTTTCTCATGCTAAGATTTTCCCCCAGTTCCTTCTCGTTTGGAGGCAGGATGTCAAGCCTTGTCCTTCACCTGCTGCTTCTTCCTCCCTCCATGCTGTGCTCTCCTCTTCTCTGTAGGCATCTGGATTTACAGCAACAAACACACTTGCATTTATTTACATCTACTGTGTTAGTCAGACTGAGCACATTTGCAGTGCAGATATGGGGAAGGCTTTCTGTGTTTTATCACAAGGAATTAAAGCTATCATTCCACAGATGATATAAGCAACCCAAACAAGTGCATAGATAATATCTTACCTCACTTCCTAGTTTCCTGATGTTTTCCAAACAATAGTAATATATAGGAAATTGTCAATAAAATATATTCATCCTGAAGTGATTTAGGAAGAAAACAATTTAGAAAGTAAATCCTAGGGAAATATTGTAAGGCATAAATAAATAAACATGAATAAATAATTTCAAAAACACTGTAAAATACTTATAATAATGATAATATAATGAGTGTAATTTTCCAAGAATCTTCAGACCATAAATATAATGCTGAGGAAAAATAAATGTTTTCCTCTTTCCTTGTGACCAGAAGGCCAAACCAAGCATGAGTTTTTACATAGCTGGGATGTGTCCCTTCAGGGAACCATTAACGCCGTTCTTATAGATGGGGCATGATCCTCACCAAAATCAGAAATTGCCTAAAACCTAAAAAGCCGCTGGTGATATTGGATAGGCTATTAGATTATAAGATAATATTGAAATGCCTAGGGATAATTTATTTCCTATAGTGAACTAAAGACACCCAAACTAAACTGATGATAGCTTAGGTAGCTAGCAATTTGACTGGTTGAGTGTTAGCAACTGCCTTTTTGAAAATAAAATCATTAACTCTTCAAAGACAACAAAATACAAACAAAACTGAAAACATATGAATGGAAAACAATCATTTATTTAGTCTGGGCTATGGCTGGGGAATATACATGAAAAAAAAAAACATGTTAAAATAATGAATGACCATTGTACTTGCAATTGGCTCAGAAGCAGAAAGCCTGGAAAGCATGGATGTATAGGGTAGAGAGAGTGGCCGCATCGGCAGGATTGTCCTCCTGAGAACATGCCTCAGTGTGCTGGCATGTTACAATGCTAATACAGCCAATGACAGTCTTTCCCTGGGAATGCAGAACTCCCAAAATAACACTATAACACAATAATGCAAGCGTGTGTGCACACCCTCACATACCCAAAATAGCATCACTCCTATTCCACAGTTAGAGGAAGGCTGATTTGCCAGCTACCCATTACAATAAACAAAATAATTCCATTGTGCTCATGTGTATACCTGTCAGCTGTTTTAATGTGAGCTCATGATTGAAAGAAGGCAGTTAAATCAGTTGTGGCAGGACAGTGATTTCCCCAGCAGCTCTAACAGCGTAAGTACAAACTAGCTGTGTCTAGAGCCTTGTAAATGTTGTCTGTTCTCGTTACTTGTATCTCTTTACTAAGCATAGTATTTTAATGCTTAAACTGTGGGGACAGTCACTAGTCTGGTAAGTGCATCTTTTGAAAGAACTCATTTATTTTCTGAATTCCTGTGATTATTCAGGAATTGAGGGTTTTTTCCCTTGTAATCTTTGTTCTCATCAGATAGATGAGCTCTCCAAGGACATTCTGATATTTCTCCTGGCTAAACTCTGGGGACATTATCATATGCATGGTACAGTAAGCTAATATTTCACCAGAAGCTAAAAAAAATAAGAAAAATATAAGATGGGTCATAATCATATTCAGGTTAAATACTAAATTCTCAGAAGTTTAAATAGCTTAAATCAACATAAATTATTTCAAACACAATATCCAAATCAAAGCCTTTCCTAACCCCTGGCCTGATTGATGGGGACTTTACATTAAAATTGCCTATTCTGTCCCAAATATGGATAATATATAATTCACAGTTGAAATCAGTTCCCTTGAGTTTCTTGAGATTGGATAAGTGTCTCAAAACATCAGCAAATAGTCCTTAAAGTGAGGCAGAAATCCATAAACCATTCCATGCCTTGTCAATACTACAAGGAAGACAGGATGAGATTGCAGACCAAGCAACCTTTGTATGACCTCTCCCTCCCCCAGCCCCAGAAAAACAATGAGTGAACTACTCCTTGGGCCTTTGTCTAAAGATGCTGAGACTAAGAATTGTAAATTCCTGCTCTCCCACAGATTTAAAGTAATTTCAACCTCTTCTGTTAAAAAATTGCTTTATATTTGATACCCTGATGTCCAAGAAGATATTTCTGTGTTCAAGAATTCAGAAATAATTCAGACTATCACTACACTAAGCAACACAACCAAACAGGGAGAGTTTGACCCATGGGAGATGAGAAAGACAGGCCAGGAGATCATAAAGATATATTTCAAAGTAGAAGGTGGACTGGCAACAGAAAATGAGTAATTGGCCTTAAACAAAATATAGATCACTCTCATTTTTCAAAAGTCTGTAATTTTGTGGCTGTTACTGATAAATCATACAAAAAAAGGAGAGAGAGACAGACAGAGAGACAGACGGAAAGGGGAAGAAAGTTAGTTGAGCTTCCTTGGCCAAGCTAATGACTGCAGCTCAGCAGCAGGGCCTTCAGCAAAAAAACAAAGGAACAAATCCACATCCTCAATCTAATTGAATGTGGATGACTTCTGTGCATCACCATGGAGACCAAAGGGAAGCTCTCCTCAGTAAAGGTCAAAGACTACAAGAGAAGGCATGGCATTATGACAGATTCCTCTAATCCAACTAGATTAACCCCTAATGCAGTGAAACTCTTGTTGGTTTTTAAAACAATATCTCAAAGCAGGGGCTAAATACCACCTACTCCAGAATTACCTAATCACTAATGGGTTATTAGATCTTGCCCAAGCCCTTGGGTCTGATGTCTGGACGAAGGACAGGCAGGTAGCATTTTGAAGTTCTCCTGGTGTTCTTCTTTGATTATAAAGCTTGGGAACTACTGCTCTAACAAATAAAGAAGAAAAAGGGACGAAAAAGAAGAGTCAACAGACCACATACTCATAAAAAGCTTTGGCAAGTGAAAGGCGTTAATTATGATTGCCTCTAAGGAGGTCTGAGGCTCAGCGTAGAAGAGAACCCTTTTCAAAGAAACTCTTTTAACATCATCCCAGTTTTCTCATGAGCAAGAGTTTTCAAAAACTAAGTATTTCTAATTCTAAAAGTTTTGAAAACACAAATGGAATGTTTTTACACTTTCTCAGGGTTGGAAAATTTGAACACTGTTTTCTTAGATAATGTCTTACCACCAAGCTTTATGCTCAGATAATATTTTCTTTGTAAAATCAAAAACGCTTATCAAATAAACAGAGTTGAGAAGGTTAAGCAAAGTGAAGCTTTTGTGAAATGAAGCATGGCAAGGAAAACTTAGTGATGTTGGGCCCCTTGGTGCACCTCAGTCTGGTTGGTGTCTTAGAACTGGTACTGCCTCGCTGTCTTGATCCATTTTTGTTGCTGCGACAAAACACATGAAGTGCCGTACATTTTCAGCTCATATTTATGGAGATTCAAGAGTTTGGTGCTGGCATCATCTCGACTCTGGGTATTGGAAAGAAGTCACAAGATGAGACAAGAAACAAAGGAGATTGAGAAGGGTGCCACCAGGTCTACATATAACCCTCTACTCTAGTGAACACTAATCTCTTTTGTAATACCAGCGTTAATTCCATTCACAGGCACAGCCACCACAACCAAGTCACCTTCTACGAAGTCACTTCTCTTAAAGGTTCTACCCATTTTACCACCTGAGGACCACACTTCTGGCATACACAACCACAAACAATATCCAACCGTAGTACTCACTCTACCGTTATTTGTTTCCTGGAATGTTAGCAGTTCCTGCCAAGTAACCTAAGAGTGTCACAAGCAGAGAAATCATCTTAAGTTCCTTTATATCCCTCAAAGCCAGTAAGATTCTAGTGTAATGTTTTCTGTAACATACAGCCCTTCCCCCTTTGCAAAAAAAATGAAATTTAATCAAATAAAATGTTTGTTTGTTGGTTGGTTGGTTGGTTTTTAGTTCCAAGGTAAACCATAATTTGTGAGATACAAGAGCCTTGAGATTGCATGCTATGGGAATAAGGATGGACACCTCAGGACTAGGGACATCAAGCTCATTTTCACACCATTTCAGAGCTAAAGATGTCTGTGTAAGAGAACTCCAGAACCAAAGGGACTGTATCTATAGTTGGAGGAGATGAGCAGGCATTTTCTGCCAAAGCAACAGTTCTAAGAATACCATGAGCATATGTGTATTCATTAGAAAGTGCCCAACTCAACAAGACATGAAAGACCCAAAGACAAGATGGTGGGTGCCCAGTATAAGACACAAACTAACAAACTTCTATGAAAATGAATTCAGCAACTGCATTTTTTAAATCAAATAAACCCAATACATTCTAAAGTTATATTCATCTCATCCTGACATGGTAAGGGAATAAAGGTAGAGAAAATATCTTTGTTTTCTATAATTTACTATAATGTTTCTATAAGAGGAGAAAACTTTGTATGTACAGTACACTGGAGTATATAATAACCTTGAATCTGAACCAAGGTATTTTGGACACTGTGTCATCACCTTAGTACAAAGGACATATTGTGTGCTTATAGCCAAGGCTAAAGTAAAGCACAAAGCAACATGGGTGAGCACTCCCAGAACACCTCATTTGTTGTGTTTGATTCCGAATGAATTTTTGGTTAATGTTTGAAGGTTCAGAAAGCCTTTTTAATTGGCAACATTTGCATAATTCCCACATTTGGTTACAGATCTCTATATAAGGTTGCAACAAGGGATGGGATCATATCTAGATAAGGTCTAAAGAAAGCTTGATCCAAGATCTTATTGGCAACAACATATAGCCATCCTAATTTGACAAGGTGTTTACAAGTTGAACTCTTCTACTTTTCTTTTAGATAGTGTCTTAGTCAGTGTTCTATTGCTGTGAAGAGACACCTTAAAAATGGCAACTTTTATAAAAGAAACCATTTAATTGGAGCTGGCTTAAAATTTCAGAGGTTAAGTGCATTATCATCATGGTGAGGGAGCATGGCAGTAGGCAAGCAAAGACGGTGCTGAAAAATTAGCTAAGATTCCTTCAACTGGATTTGCAGAGATCAGGAAAAGAATGACACTGACAACGTCTTGTACTTCTGAAACCTCATAGCCTACCCCCAGAGACACACTTCCTTCAACAAGACCACACCAACTCCAAAGAGGATGCACATCTTAATCCCTCTCAAGTATTGCCTCTTCCTGATGACTCAGCACTCAAATATATGAGTCTATGGGGGCCATTCTTATTCAGACCTTACAGACACAGTCTCTCTATGTACTCAGGCTAGAGCCAAACACTAAATTCTCTTGCCTCAGCCTCCCAAATGGTGGGCTTGTAGCCATGTGCCATTGTAGCCAACTAGCTCTAACAAAAGACTCACGTGACAAGCTTTAATTGGATTAAGTTGTCCAAGACACACTGAAAAGTTACATACAGCCAGGTGTGGTGATGCATGCCTTTAATTGCAGCATTCAGGAGTCAGAAGCAAGAGGATCTTTTTGTGTTTTAGGCTACCTGGATCTTCACAGTCCTAAACCAGCCAGGGCTACATAGCGAGATGCTGTCAAAAAGCAACACTGACTGCTCTTGCAACCAGGGTTGGTTCCAAGCACCACATGGCAACTCATAACCATCTGTAACTCCAGTTCCTGGGGCTCCAATACCTTTTTCTAGCCCTCCTGGACACTGCATGTGTGCAGTGCATATACACACATACAGTCAAACACATACAAAAATAAAAATAAATAACTCTTAAAAACAAAACAATACCTACCCTCTGTTTTAATTCTGTGTCATATGACCCATATGCAACATCACGTGGCAGCAAACCAGTAAAAAAGTTTGTAAGCCTTTTGTGAAACATATCCCACAAAACAACTAGGCCAGGAAATCTGCGTGACCTATATTAAAACCTGTGAAGTCCCCTAGAGGATATCAGCTGATTAGGGGGTTTTGTGCAAAAAAGGAAAAGAGAGGGGGAAAAAAGACACCTGAGGATCCTAACAGAGGCTTATATTTTATTGATACACACATCTCTCAAGATATTCACCCCTCAAACTCAGACTGAGGCTCTATGTGATACTAAGGTCTACATTTGGATTTTTCAGATAACTCAAAAAAAAAAAAATCAGACAGGGCTCTGGTTCCAGGAACTAATAGACTGCAGCTGTACCCTACATGATATGCTGTAAGAGCAAAAGATGGGGAAGGACTCATGCCACTGGAATGCGGATGGGGAACAGAATGTATCTCCCATTTTTGAAAACTGAGCATGCAGAAGGGCAGACATTCTTTATGGATTAGCTCATACAAGGCCCTGAGACAGGACATGAAAGAAGCCTGCTTGAATCTGGTCCCTTGCTTGTGGACGCATTTAGTCCCAAGATCTCAAGGCCAGTCCTCCCGTGCTAAGTTTCTTATTTTTCCCTTTCCAAAAAGGACAAAAATGCAATTTCTTAGCAATAAGCCTGCCAGTATGGGTATGGGTAGTTGAAGGGAGGAATATATTTTGAAGCAGCAAAAAACCAGTCCAATCTATAATTGGCCAAAGAGATAAACATAAAGGCTAGAAAATTCAACTATCTTTTTAGTAAGTGAGCTATGACAAGGGTTGGGATCTTATTTCAGAGGTGTCAGACATCAGTAGGCGCTCGATAAATGCTTGTTGAATAAATGGCCTTGCTCTGGCATATACTTGGCCATGATAACCTGTGCCAGGAATATTGTTAAAAATTCATTGGTTCTGTCACCCTAATTCAGTGACTCATCTTCTGTCCTTCCCACCCACATAAAGAGACTAGAAATTCCCTGAGGCTAAGCTAGAAAATATATATTTTGCAATTTTTAATGTTTAAAGGCCATTCCAAGCTAGGAGTCACATGCATACCGAGTCGGTCCCTTTCTGCCTCCCTTTCTCAGTTACAGAAGGGACCAAGAAGGACACCATTCTAGGTAGATATGCTTTCAGTGAATGACAATATTAAGGTGCCTTCCATGGTGAAAACAAGATCATTTTCAGTATATATTTTAAAGTTCCATATGCATAAATTAATTTACATAGCATCGCAGAGTCTGACTATTCTTTAATTTATATAAATACATGCAATTAAAATGCAATTACAATGCAATTAAAATGACACTACAATTAAAATGCAGAAAAAATTTATAAATTATAAATGAATCCCTTTGTTTCAATTTTTTTTAATTCCATTAGTGCCATTTATGATGTACTCACTAGGAAAAAAACTTATTTTAGGGTCGTAAGGCCACCCCATCAATCCACACACCTTAGCATATGAAGCATCATTTAGACTCACAGGGTGTGTCTCATTCTGAATGTAGGGCTGTAACTGGCACAACTGAGCTCTAGACAAAGAGGTGGACCAAGGGCTTTCTGTACAAAGCAATGAAGAGTGCTTCCAAAACTCTGGTTTTCCAGTATTTCTTTTTCTTTTGGGGGTGGGGTGGGGTGGAGGGAGATGTTTCTCTGGGTAGCCTTGGCTGTCCTGAACTCGCTTTGTATACTAGACTAGCCTCAAACTTACAGCATTCTGCCTGTCTCTGCCTCCCTGTATGCTGGGATTACAGGCCTACACCACCGAGCCCAGCTTTCCAGTATTTTTTTTTTGATGCTAGTAGGATATATTTATATATTTCTTTTACTAGAACTATGTATAATGCTTATCACAATAATTCCTCTATAGAAGTCTGTTAATGGAGACTAACCTGAAGCATTAACCATTTACAATAAATTTTAAAAGAAGAAAATAACAAAATTGACAGCTCTGCTGAAGGGCTCTATTAAAAAGAAGACATCTTACATGCAAGAAGGTGGCACAATACAGCCACAGCCAGCCAGTGGCATGCTAGGTACAGCAGTCTAAAGGACTGGTTCATTAGATGTTATACAACAAACATTGATTGAGTACATCTGGGTATATAAATAACTATGTGGCTCTGGGTATATAAATTAGTATGTGGTCCTAGTCCTCCGGGAAACCGTAGTTAGAAGAAGAGAAGAGATATGTGTGAAGGTGTGTCTCTGCATATTCAATTGTTAGTTCTGTACCAGTAGAGAGCTATGACCTATCACTGGTCTCATATCTTGTAAATAATTGTTCCTTCCTCAGCTGTCTACCACAATCTCGAATTATACCTGATTGGCTTTAACAAAGAGCTGCTGGCCAGTATCTGGGCAGTTAGGGAAAGGCAGAGCTTCTGGGCAGAAAAAAAAGGAGTCTGGGGAAAAAAACAGAGGTGGGAGATACCTCAGGGGACACCTCAGATGGGCACTAGAGTGGAGCAGAGAGGTAGGCCTGTCCCCGTGGCAGGGCATAGTGCCAGGGTTAGGTGACCAGCGGGTGATCAGCGCAGCGCTGCAATGCACAGGAATCTGAGACAGGCAGAGTAGACCAAGCAGCACCTGCTGGTCAGCACTGAGGTGGCCCAGACCAGGCCAGCAGCTACCCCTCCCAATGTTGCCTCAGGATGCAGAGGCAGTGGCCTACCTCGAACCTGTGGCCAGGCTAACTGAGCACCTGCAACTGCAGCAGCGGAAGCCACGCCCAGACTAAGAGGCTCCTAATGAGACCCTGCCCCCACGTGGAAAGAGCAACTTGAAACTAGCAATCCCCAAAAGATAGAGTTTATAGAAATGTAGGTACACAAATAAATATTAAAAATGTTCTGTAAACCTGCTTAAGAAAGGAAAGAAACTGAATGTAAACAGTTATAGAAAAAATATCTAGCTTAAAAATAATAACGTCTCCAAAGGAAGGAGAGATAATAAAAAATAGATAAATATGGTACATGAGAGAGAATGTGTGTAGATACTGAGGAGAAAAACTGAATATAAAGTTATATAAAGAAATATTGAATTTAAAAATAATAAAGCGAAGTCTCCAAAAGAAAAAGAGAATGAAAAATAGGTAAATATGTTTTATATATATATGCGTAGACACTGAAGAAAGAATCTGCATGTAGGCAGTCTTAGAGAGAAATATTAAATTTGAATGTAAGAAAGTGAAACCTCTGAAGGAAGGAGAAAGAAAAAGAAACAAATAAAAATGTGTCATGAAAAAAATGAATTATCTGAAGGAAGAAGAGAGTTATCAAAATTAGAAAGAAAATATTTTCCATATTAAAAATGGAAAACACTATGAAAGAGGGCACTTGGACCTCATATAGTTTCATTTTAGTTGCTATAGTCATAGAATTAATTATATGTTCAATAGTGATCATAGTTTTCTATATCCTCTCTAAGAAAGGTCAAAATAAAGCAGACTTAGACAAGGAGAGGACAAGCGATAAAAATAGAGGAAGTAAAAAGGCTCTTCCCAGGAGATAAAAAGGAATTGATGGCAGCTGGAACTTAGAGCTCTCTGCTGCAAAATACCTGTCATCCCTCTGCTAAGGTCCATCTGTGCAGTGCAGCCAGCCCCGAATTCCAAGATACCTGCCAGGTCCACCTGTAGAGAGCAGCAATCCCCAAATTCCAAGAACCATGGGCAAGATACACGTGCTGCCGCATGAGATAACACAACTGATCTAGAATTTTCTTATTTCTTTACTTGAGTTTTGTTTGAATGGGTTTTTTGTTTGTTTGTTTGGGGTTTTTTGTTTTTGTTTTGGTTTGGTTTTTGGTTTTCCCTAATAGTGGGAACAACTCAATATTAAAGGTCCCATCATGGAAAATGTTTTTCTATTTTTCCCCCAATACCAGGAATAACTCATCAGCAATAGTCCTTTTGTGGGAGAGAAAATTTAGGGTGAGCTAAACTTCTAGTGTGCTATTTAAATTTTTAAAGGTATTAATCATTCATTGTATAAGTGATATCTTCCTAGCTGATTCAGATGGAGATATCTTCAAAAAAATATTTGATGAAGAAAAGAGAATTTTGTCTTGTTGTGGATTACAAATTGCTCCTGAAAAAAAAATACAAAAAAATTATATAGGATATAAGATAGGTTTACAAAAAATTCACTGCTGAATTAAAGCAGCCTACATACTTGAAAAATATGTGCTAACCTCAGAATAGAAGTCAGGAAATGTGTTGCATAGGGGAAGAGGATATACCTTTGTTTCAACAGAAAATGAAAGACTGTACATTTCTTCAAAATTAATTAAGATTAGATTTGACCAGGGTAGACCATCTGAAAATCTTGGCTCCAGACATGGGAGAAAAGCCCCAGAAGAGCAACAAAACAGGTGACATGAATGCTAATGCCCTTCCATTATAACAGCTCAGGTGATTAGCTGAGACTTGAATGTCTATGTAGAAACCAATAAATCTTGATGGCTCCCTCATCATTAAGACTTGTTATTACATCCTTTCATATGGCATTGGTGGGGATTTATAACACCCTATTACACTTTGGCTATGCAGTCCAAACTCATTTACAGATGCCTTTCACTTGCTCAAACATAGAGCAGAGAATCACCATTAATAGCCATAATCACCTCACATTTCATACATGTGTTAACTCAGAAATGTATGTTACCTCTAAAAGTTTGTGTCTTTTCAGAGCAAATGGACCAGACACAAGAGAAGACATAGCAAGTATCCCAGATGATACAGCCTCACAGACTGCATCAGCTGTTTCCTCAAAAAGCCCACCCTTGCTGACTGCTTCCGCCAGGACCTCAGTTAAGCTCACTGCTTTCCTATCACACAGAAACTGGAGAGCAAGTGAAACAGCCAGCTCTCCCAGGACTTGATCAATATCTCAGATTTCTTAGGGTAACCAAAGGCACTTTCATCCCTAAGCAACAGAAAGCAATTTAAGAACATAATGTCCTCATTCCTGAGAGGTAGAGTGGGTTGTTTTTGGTCATTCAGTGGGTCACGCATGCTTATCATCATTTAAGGGGGCTGGTCACAAGTTGTTAATGGTCATGGAGGAAACAAAGCGAAGAAGGTTAGAGTCAGGGACCTCTTCCTCTCTCTTTCTCCCCTCTATCATTCTTTCTCTCCTATCTAGTGCAAGGGGTGAAAAGGGGGAAAGGGAGATATAAGAATACAAGGACAAAAAAGGTAGATTATTGTATCTCCTCAAAACAGCAAAAAAGAAAGGTGAATTGTATCTCATTTAGACTGAGAGGGCAACAATAAGTCTGATATTTTACATCGGTATGGATTATTGATAAAAACTTAGTTATATTTGCTATAACATATACATATATATGTTTCAACTGTTTTTTAAGGTATTGTACGTATGCCTCTCATTTTAAAATGTAATACAAAGTTCTAGTCCTTGGAAGCCATTATTGCAAACTGTTTAGGGTAGTCTTGTTAGGTACTGGTTTAGATAATTACAGAAATAAGCCTTATTTAGCCTTCTGTATATGTTTTCAAAGGTGAGCGGAGAGTAAATAGCTAGGAACAAGCAACATTTATTTATTCAGATATACTTTAGATGAATGGTCCTCAAACACTTCCAAGATCTGCAGATATTTTAATAATGAAAGACTTTTCTGACAAAGAAGCATGTCACCTCCTCACGGCAGCCCCATTTTACTCCAAAGAAGAATATGGGCATTGAAGAAGCTCAACCTGGAGTTCGCTTCAAATGTTGCAAAGATGGCTACTGCTGACAGCATGCTGTTCGAATTATAGACAAGCAGGACACTGTGAAGTTGATTGACCAATGTTTTAGAAACAAGGTAGAGCAGTCCTTCAAAATTCCTGCTTCATGGGCAAGTGGCACTCAGGCGCTAGGTGGCTTTGCTGCTGCCTCTGTGACCCTGATTCCAAAGGGAAACAAAGCAAAACTGTTTACAATGATCAGAACTAAGAGGCTGACTCAGCTTTTATGTAAGCTAGAAAGGACAAGTCCTGCTTTCTTTGGGCTTATCATGCATTTGGTAATTTTTCCAGGAATACAGATAACTTAGAAAATATATTTCATTTTGTTCAGAACTTTACATTTTTACATACAAAATTCTTACACTTTGTAGACACAGGGCAAGAAAGCCTCCTTTTCTTTTTTTCTTATTCTTTTATCTTACTTTTTCCTTTTTATTAAAAATAAGTTTTTCATACAACATATTCTGATCCTCATTTTTCCTCCTCTCCTCCCCACTCATCCAATTTCACACCTTCTTTCTCTCTCAGTTTGGAAAACAAAGGGGCAACAAAGAGGAAAACCAACAGAATTTTTAAAAAGAAAAGACACAATAAGCACAGAGAGAGAGAGAGAGACAGAGACAGAGAGAGAGAGAGAGAGAGCTAACCTAATAAAAATAGAAAATTGGAAACTAGAATATACAAGCAAAAAATCAGTAAAATTATTTTTATAAAACCTACAAAAATTCCAAGTTCATTTACTGCTAGGCAGAGGGGCTTCTCTCAGGTGTGTATTATACACCCAGTGAGACTCCACTGGAGAAAACTATTCTTTTTCAAACAAATGTCAACTTGAGACAGCTTCTTGGTTAGGGAAGGAAGCTTGTACCTACTTCTCCCTCTCAGTGCTAGGACCCAGTCTGGCTTGAGCCTGTGCAGGCCCTGTGCATGCTAACACTGTCTCTGTTCAGGTGTTTGTGAGTCCTGCTGTGCCTGGAAGATACTGTTTCCTTGGTTTCATTCAACCCTTGCATCTCTCATATTCTTACTACCTCCTCTTCTGCTTGGGTTCCTGAGTCCTGGGCAAGTGGGGTGCGGTGTTGATGAAAGCACCTCACTTACTACCGAGTGTTTCAAAGTCTTGAGCTCTCTGCACATTGTCTAATTATGGGTAATAGTTCTGTAATAGTTCCTAACTACTGCAAGAGGAAGCTTCTTTGATGCTGACTGAGTGAGGCATTGATCTATGGGAATAGCAAAATGTCATTAGGAGTCATTTTATTTATGTTGTGTTCCTTTAGCAGAACAATAGCATTTGGTTTTCTCCTAGGCCCATGAACTATCTAGGCTCAGGTTTTTGACCACCAAAGCAGTGTCAGTGACTGGTTCTATCTTGTATAGTGGACCTTAAATCCAAATAGAAAGTATCTGCTTATTCCTACAGTTTTTGTGCCGTGAATGCACCAGCGTATCCTGAAGTCAAGTAACTGCTGCAGCTCTCAGGGCTCGTAACTTTCTCTTCTGCTACCAT
>CM053767.1:1162280-1215579 GCA_028658305.1 Pachyuromys duprasi
GTCCTCCTTCCTGTATATTCTCTCTAGGTGTGTAGATTTCAGCTTGACCTTCCTATCCTATAGGTCTATATAAGTGAGTATATACCATATGTTTCCTTCTGCTTTTGGGATATCTCACTCAGGATGATAGTTTCCAGGTCCCACCATTTGCCTGCGAATTTCATGATTTCCTCGTTTTTAATTGCTGAGTAGTATTCCATTGTGTAAAAGTACCACAATTTCTGTATCCATTCCTCAACTGAGGGACATCTGAGTTGTTTCCAGGTTCTAGCTATTACAAATAAAGCAGCCATGAACATAGTTGAGCAAATGTCCTTGTTGTGTACTTGAGCATTTTTGGATATATGCCTAAGAGTGGTATAGCTGGGTTTTGAGGAATCACTATTCCTAATTGTCTAAGAAAGCGCCAAATTGATTTCCAGTGTTGTTTTCAGGGGCTAGCCGGAAGTTTGTGGGGAGCAAAAATAGCTTTGCTAATATCCTGAGTTGTTTGAAGTTTCCATGGGACCCCTTTAGGCCAACACTCCATTAGATGTAACTCACTCCTGCCACTGGAAATTTTACTTAGTGGTGAAAGATATCTAGTTAGGATAAGCCTTGGAAGCTGTCGGCAAGCCCTCAGTTAAATGTTTTCTTTTATAAGAGTTGACTTGGTCATGGTGTCTCTTCACAGCAATTGAATAGTGGTTAAGATACACACTAAATATGATTTCTTTTCATCCCCATCCATTTAACTGTGAATTTCATAATTTTGTTTTAAACAGATGAATAATTTTTTATTGTGTAAATGTACTACCTTTTCAATATCCAGTCATCTGGTGATAGGCATGAAAGATGTTTCCAGTATGAGTAGAACAAAAACAAAAATGTTTGATCAAGTATCTTGTAGTAGGATGTAGAATCTTTTGGGTATATGTCCATGAGTAGTATAACTGGATCTTGAGATAGATCTATATTCGCAGATTCCTGAAGAACTATTATACTGATATCCATAGTGGCTGTACAAGTTTGCATGCCCACCAACAATGGATAAATGTTCTCCTTTCCCCACATCCTCACTAGCATGAACTGTCATTTGTTTTATTGATCTTGGAGATTCTGACTGGTGTAAGAGGAAGTATCAAACAAGTTTTGTTTTAGTTTTGTTCGTCTGTTTGGTTGGTTGGTTGGGTTTTTTGTTGGTTGGTTGGCTTCTTTTGTTTGTGTTTGGTTGGTTGATTGGTTTTGGTTTTTTGACAGAGTTTTTCTGTATAGCCTTGGCTGTCCCATAACTCACTCTGTAGACCAGGCTGGTATCAAACTCAGAGAGCCACCTGCCTCTGCCTCCTGAGTGCTGGGATTCAAAGCAAGCACCACCACTACCCAGTTCAAAGAAGTTTTTATTTGTATTTCCCTGATGACAAGAATGTTGAATATTTCTTTAAGTGTTCCTCAGACATTTCTGTTTCATCTTTGTGACTCTGTTTAGTTCTGTACCCCATTTTTAATTGGGTTATTTAAGGAGGTGTCTATCAAGGTACAAAAAGCATATATAACACCAAATAAACAGGATCAGAAAACAAGATTCCCATAACACATAATAATCAAAACACTAAATGTATAGAACAAAATAAGATTATTAAAAGTTGCAAGGGAAAAAGACGAGTAACATTTACAGACAGGTCCTTTAGAGTAACACCTGACTTTTCAATGAAGACTTTAAAAGCCAGAAGGTCCTGCACAGATATTCTACAAACTATTAAAAAAAAAAACCCAAGATGCCAGACCAGATTACTGTACCCAGTAAAACTATAGTCACAATATAAAAAGAAAGAAAAACATTCCATGATAAAAGCTAAATTTAAGCAGTATCTATCTATGAATGCAGCTCTAAAGAAGCACCAGAAGGAAACAAAGCACAAGGAATAACTAATCCCAGACCACTAAATCAAAAATAGGGAGAACCCACACCATAACAACAAAACAACAGAAATCAACAACCACTGCTCACTGATAAATCTCAATATCAACGGTCTTGACTCTCTACTAAAAAGACACAAACTAACAGATTGAATTAGAAAAAAAGGATGCATCTCTCTGCTGCTTCAAAGGAACACACGTTACCACCAAAGAGAGACATTGCCTTGCAAATGGACCCAAGAAGCTGGGAGGTATAGCCATTTTCAGGCATAGCAAAATACGCTTCAAACCAACAGAACATTGCATACTCATCAAAGGAAACTCCACCAAGACGACACTGCAGTTCTACACATTTATGTGTCAAACACAAGAGCACCCAAGTTCATAAAAAATTATTTGGTATATGTCTTCTTGCATAAATATAAAAATACATCTACAAAATTCAATTTTAAATTTCAGTGTCCTAAAATGATAATGAGACCAGAAACCAACATGCAATTCATCTAAGGCCCATACCTAATTTAAAAGAATCTTAAATGTTAATTTAAAATATTTAATATTTTAATTTTTATATTAAAATAATTGTACATATTTTCCAATTACTTACAATTTTCCTATTGGTGATGATTACACCCCATCTATAACTGACTCTAGCTATATAATTAATCTCCTAATTTGTCAAACAGTACATCTGTATTTGTTTTTCTATTACCAGAGCTTTATAATCAACCTTAATAACAGGTAAAGTCACTTCCCCTCATTATTTTTCTCCAAAATCATCCTAACTGTCCTGTCCTTTATTCTTGTAAGTTTCTGAATCAGATTATTGCATTCTCTGGAAAATTGGGATCATATCTCTGTTTTGGTATGTTGAATATAGGTATTGAGTGGAGGAGAATTCACAGCACCAAATATATTTGTCTATAATTATAATACAGTCCTTCATTTATCTGAATTCTCCTTCATCTCTAATAAGTTATTTTCAGCCAGGTATGGTGGTATTGATAGATGTTGGTCATAGCTGCCACAGTAGAGACAGAAGCTCACCGAGATGCTAAGCCTTCCTTTACCAATGAAGCACAGGGATTCAGCCTTCTGGTAAAAGACTGACACCAAGCTAGCTCACTCCAGTTACTTTATTCAAACATTATACAAGGTTAATTGGGGCTGGGAAAGGTCCCAATTACTAAAGTTATCTTGCCTTTGCTACCCATGTGAGCAGACAACCCCCACAAATCTCAGTCTCTTTGGACCATGGCTAGCCACAATCAAAAGTAAAAACTCCAGGTTTGCCAGAGTGTCTTAGGACCAAGTCTCTCAGGTAGCCTCTCAGCCACAAGCTCTCGGGTAGCACCAAATATGGATTCTCCAGAGACAACATTTCTTCAAGGTTCTAATAGTCTGAAAACAATTTCTCAGCCTCTACTGATTGACCCAAACATAACAAATGTGTTGCTGAAACTTTTCGTTCAAAGCCAGATGTAATGTATAGTATGACTTTACTATACACTATACTACATGGTGGCACATGTCTTTGATCCGAGCACTTGGCAGGAAGACAAGGCAAAGGCAGGCAGATCTATGTGAGTTTGAAACCAGTCTAGTCTATATAATTAGTTCCAGGATGGCAAGAACTACACTGTGAGATCCTGTCTCAAAATGAAAACGAAACAAATAAAAAGAATACAGATAAGTTAACTTCTTTATAAAAATTTCACACTTTTTCTCAGTTCGTTTTCAAATTTCATTTCTCATTACTTGTTACTGGGAAAGAAATCATTTTCAATGTTATGATATTGACGAATCAAGCAATATAACTAACTTAATTGATAAATTCTAATGACTTGCCAAATCTTATAAATTATAATATGTAATTTGCAAACAGTGACATATGCCAATTAATCATTTTCTTTCATTGTTGCACTGACTTCTAGCACAGTGCTAACTATTAGCAAGGGTAAATGATGTCTTTGACTTGTTCTTACCAATATTCCTTCTCTTTTAAACGGTCTGATGCTTATGTCACATTTCTATTGTTTACTCTTTATGTGTTAAAGAAATATTCAATATTCATCTCTGTTTGAAAGTAACCTACATATGCTATTCACATATTTATTCCAATTTTGCTATCAATTAGCCTCAAAAATGCTCAAAAATTCTCTAATACTTTACATGTTAGATACCTACAAACTCTAAATTGACCTGTTTTCATTTTTTAATGTTTTTAAATTATAATATAATAATGTTCTTTTTTTTTTAAGACCGGGTTTCTCTATGTAGTCTTGGCTGTCCTGGAACTCACTCTTGTAGACCAGGCTGGATTGAACTCCCAGGGATCCAACTGCCTCTGTATCCCAAGTGCTGGGCTTAAAGGTGTGTGCCACCACCACCCAGCTATAATGTTTCTCCTCCTCCTGCTCTTCCTCCTCCTCCCCTTCCTCCTCCTCCTTCTGGAGACACGATTTCTCTGGGTAGCCCTGGCTGTCCTGGACTTGCTTTGTAGACCAGGCTGGCCTCAAACTCACAGAGATCCTCCTGCCTCTGCCTCCCTAAGTGCCGGGATTACAGGCGTGCATCAGATAATACTGTTCTTAATTCTTAATTTTTCTTTACCTTTTACAGTCTAGAATACGTTTCCTGTCCTTTAATTTTATCTCTGTGTTATCAATTTTAGGTGAGTCTCATTTAGTTATTTTGTAACTAGATTTTTAAAAATTCTCATCAAACATTACAACTAAACTGGTCTATCTATGCTTGTTTTATATATTAAAATATTTCCTTATATTGCCAACCTATAATTTTGAAATTTCTGTTAAACAAGTTTTTTTGTAAAGTTTCTTTTTTATTCTTTTCCAATTCAATCACGTTTCACTCTTCAAATCATTTTGAAAGTACCAGCTACAGTTGTTTTTAATAATTACATTTAAGTTTTAAATTATATTATACTTAGTTTTATATGTGTTTGACTTAACAAATTATAAAATCAATATTTCTTCACTCCTCCTTCCTACAGCAAAATATTACAAATATTTTAGGTCATATTTTTTCTTCAATCTTACATGACATGTTTGCCAATTATTTAAACTCCACCTTAATTTTTAAGCCATGCCCTCAGTTTATCTTTATTAGTCTTGTTGTTTTACATCGTGTTTGTGTTTATTCATATTTTACCAAATACATGGGTCACCATTGCTTATCATTCAGGTTCAATTTTCTTCTTGATGAAGTGTGCACTTGTGGGAAGCCCTGTGAAAGGAAGGCTCCATCTTGATTCTTTTTTTTTTTTAATTTATGTGTATGGGCGCATTACCTGAATATATGTCTGTTCACCTCTTGCCCACACAAGCCAGAGTTATAGACAGTTGTGAGATGCCATGTGGGTGCTGAGACTCAAACCTGGGTCCTCTGGAAGAGCAGCCAGTGCTCTTAACTGCTGAGCCATCTCCCCAGCCATCTATCTTTTTTGTATATTAATTACAGTTTATTCACTTTGTATCCCAGCTGTAGCCTCCTCCCTCATTCCCTACCAACCCCACCCTCCCTCCCTCATCTCCTCCCATGTCCCTCTCCAAGTCCACTGATAGGGCAGATCCTCCTCCCCTTCCATCTGACCCTAGCTTATCGGGTCTCATAAGGACTGGCTGCATTATCTTCCTCTCTGCCCCCCCTCAGAGGGAGCCGTTGATTTTATAAGATTGTCTTTATTGTGCCCTCATGCATTAGCGATATAAAGCCTAGTAATTTCTTTCAGCATTTTATATTATCAGACTGGCTTCAATTGTCCACATTGAACACTCAGCTCTGTATTTAATGGTCTCTTCATTTGCTTTTCTATAAAATCCTATTTTCTCTGTTGTTTAAGGTTTTGTTATATGTCTGGTTGCAGTTGTTTGTGCTGTGATTACTCTATCTTGTACTCATGTGCTTCCAGACGTGTCCTTGCAATGATGTAGAAATTCTCAGTGGCTCCAAGTATTGCTTCTTCATTACTCTTTCTCTTTTTCCAGAACTCTTATTAGATTTCTGTTGGACCTTTTCATTTTAGCCTCATATTTCTAAATTTCTTTCTAATATTTTCGTTTGTAATTTCGTATCTCAGTCATAGAGCTACTTCTATGTGATTTGCACTCAGCTTCTCAGACACTGTCCTTTGTAAATGGTATTTGGTTCTTCATTCAGTGCTGCCAAAAACCTTAGGGTCATAGAAGTACTAGCCACAATATAATTGTTGGGCTTCAGGCCCAACTGAGTGCCATCTCAACCAAGGTGGACCTGACCTCCAGGTTCTCCCAGCATCTCTCAGTCCCTCCCTGCTGCAGGCACAGCTGGCACACCATGCCCTCTACCCTGAGCTTCCCAGCCTAGGAGCTTCCCTTTCCCCACCATCCCCAGAGGCTATTCACTATATAAGCCAGACATTTTGCCCCCCTTTTCTTCTTTCTTTACTTTTTTTTTTTTTTGCTTTCTCGAGACAGAGGAGAAACTGCATGGCCCTGGACTGGCTTTGTAGACCAGGCTGGCTTCAGACTCACAGAGATCCACCTACCTCTGCCTCCCTGAGTGCTGGGATCACAGGTGTGCGCCACCACGCTGGGCCTCCCTTCTTTCTGTATTGCCTCTCTCCTTCTCTTTTTCCCTCTAGCTCTCCTCTCTCTTTGTCTCTTCTCTGTCTCTCTGCCCCTGCCCCTGCATGGTGGCTGAGAGCTGCTCCCAATAAACCTGTATTTATATACTTTAACTTGTCTTGGATTAGCTCATATCGCTGCATCAATAAGGTTCATCAATAAGCTATATGAGCATGAATATGTATGCTGGACTCCGTGAGTTCTGAGAAGGTGATTCTCTCTCCCAGCACTAGCCTATGTTTTGTAATTCATTAGCCAACACAAGCAACTGAATGGCAGTGATCATTCTTCTAAGTCATACAAAGCACCTCCCACCCGAGGATCATTGTGGCAGTTACCAAGAACTGTGTTTGATTCATTTGTGTGTATGACTACATTGCCTGCATGTATGTATGTGTATTACATGTCTATCTTGTGCCCACAGAAACCACAGGATGGCACGGGATTATGGAGCTGCATCCCCTGGAAATGGAATTCAGATGGTTGCGAGCTGCGAAGCTGGTGCTGAGAACTGACTCTAGGTCTTCTACATGAGCAATGAGGTCTCTTAACCACTAAGACATCTCTCCAGTATCAGAATGTTCTTTCTAAAGGAATTTTTGTTATTTATTAATATGTGTGCATGTATATGCAGGTGGACAAGAGACAGAGGAGAAAGTCCAATCACTGGAGCTGGAGTCACAGACACTTAATTATGAGCACCTCTGTGGGTGCTGGGAACTGAACTCAGGTCCTCTACAACATCAGCAAATGGTCTTAATGGCTGAGCCTTCTCTTCAGCTCCGTGTGTGTGTGTGTGTGTGTGTGTGTGTGTGTGTGTGTGTGTGTGTACTTTTCTTATTTTATCATTACTATTCAGTCTTTCTATTCTCCAGAGCTTTTAGGAGTTTAGTCTTTTAGGAGTTTACCTTTTAGGAGTTTAGCATACCAGGTGACTCTCATGAAATATGATTTCCTCTTCTGTTTTGCAGTCTGGAATTGTGAATTTATTTTCAGGAAGAATTGGTCTATGGAAATATTCTGCTGCCGATGTAAACGTGTACTCCTCCAGAGTAGTTTTAAGATTGTTTCAGTTTAATACATAAAGGATATCACCAGCTCACAGAGATTTTTATTGAATTTATTGGCTAGAGGGGGCCCAAACCATGTAGCTATTATAACATCAAACTCTGGGCTCCAGGATTTTCGAGATTTTTCTTTTCTTTTTTTTTTTCTTTTCTTTTTCACTCACAGACAGGAAATCTTTCTTATCACTGCCCTCTGTTGGTGTGTAGAATATTTTTAAATTTGTTTTCCATCAAGCGTATAAGCTTTCAAAACCCAGGCTTCATAGGAGAGTTCTCTCTCAAACTCTCTGCCTACGGAGGGCCAGCCTGCATGTCCTCTTCTTTGTGGGCACTAGAGCCTCCTGCCCCAACCTCCAGGGATGGCTGAGCAGCAGCTAAACTCCACACTTCTTTGATTTAAAGTTCCCTTTATGCCTCTGGACCCTAAAAGTTTCCATTTCTATAAACATATCTGAGCATTTCTGAGACATTTTATTGCATTTATCTAGCATACAGAGAAGCTCTTAGAAGGTTTTTCAGATTGTTTCCTTTGCCAGAACAAATGGTACCAGAACGTCTCAATTTTATTTTTTACACACAATTCTCTTTAACACTAATATTATAATTTTTAGTAAATTGCACAATTATAATAAATTTAATTGAAGTAAGCAGATTAAAATACACACACTCACACACACACACACACACAACTCTTGTAGGAACACAACTCAATTGGTAGTAGCCTGTGTTTATGTCCCACCCAAAGTATGATTACTAGCCGAGTGTGTTTTGCAGGCTGTCTACATGAGATCTCACAGAAATAATAGAGAACGTTGTAAATTCAACAAGGGGGTTAATCAGGAAACTAATAAGAGAGTCTGGGATAGCTTTCAGGAAATAAAGCATAAAATATTGAGAAACTAATCTAGAGAGGCTCGTGCTCTGAAAGTACGTAAGAGAATTTTGTCCACAGTCTTCAGAAAATGATGGACGTGAGTATATCAGAGTATGAAGATTTCGCCAAGAAGCACTGCAAGCCTGTGTGTAGACTGTGGGGAATGCCGACGTCCATGCTACTCCTACAGTACCTGTGAAGGCTCCAGACACAAGCTGGAAGTCACTGCAAAAGTATACATGCCCTAACATTGATGGCTGCAAGCTCTTACAATACCTTAAGGGAATGTTCTGGAGCAGAATTCTGTTTAGGTTGTGGTTCCACGGTGAGCATTTCCGCCATTTGGTGGACCAGTTACTCCCTTTAAAAAAAAGGTCTGACTCGGCCATTGTAATGTTGGGTAAGGGAAACTCATCCTACAAATGTATCTGTTTCCTGTCTGTGTGCCACGCTCCTGGCAACAAGGCCTTTTCCGTCGGTCGTCCATGCTTTAAGGTTCTTTTTATCACTTCATTATGGTTTCAGTGTGCTCATGCGCTCAGACATGTCGTGGTCCTCATTTGACGGTGCTGTTTGGGGAGGTAGAGTGTGCCTGAAGGAAGTGAACCACTGAGGGCACTGGACCTACAGGTGATAGCAAGGAGCTGCTTCTGGCCGAATTCCTCGCTCTGTGGTCTGACCTGCCAAGATGTGAACAAATGGCCCCATATCCCTGCAGCGACAGCCTCAAGTCACTCCCGCTGCTTGCCGTCTCCTCATGAGGAACTTCACCCTAAAACTATAAGAAAAAAAATCTTTCTTTCCTTAACTTACTTTTTATGAATTATTTGGTCACGGCAATGAGAAAAATGTTTAATACGCCCTTGGTTCTATTCCATTCACAGTTAATGATTTGTTTTATGTATGGGTGTGTGTTTGTGTGTCTGCAACGTGCACACTCATGTGCTACCTTAGGAGTCATTCCACAGGCACTGTCCACCTTGCTCTATGAAGACAGGGTCCCTCACTGAGGCCTAAGACTTGTCGATTGAGCGAAGCTGGCCAGGCAACAAGTCCCAAGGACGTGCTGTGTCTGCCTCCTCAGTTCTTGGATTGTAAGCACGAGCCGTCCCACCTATCTATGCCTTTTTATGTGTGTTCAGGTCTTCACGCTTTCAAGGTAAGCCCTCAAGGTAAGTTACCAGGTTGCTCCACATCCTCCGATCGCTAGGAGCTCCTTCTACAGCAGGCCTTCTCTGTTCTATTAACTGCGCCAGTTTCGTCACTAGCCTCGGCTCTGTTGCGCAAGGTGAAACTTAAGGATAACCACCCTAGACCGCAGACTTTCCCCAGAGTTTTCAGATGCGGAAGTGACTCTAATCTATTAAACACCTGTCCTGGGGATGCTACACTCAAGCTCTCTTGGGGAAAGTCAGAGAGGCAGTTACATACTGTGTATTTGTGGCTATAGACATAGTCTTTCTACATGTCCTGACATTTCCCTGATCTTCATAAAGCCCACAAAACACCAATTTAATTGGATAAAGAACAAAATCGCTTGAATTCAAAGCAAGACTCATCTCCTGTGGAAATAAGGGATAATATTCAGAATTATAGTCCATAGTTGTTTGAAATGGGTTATAATAATTCCATTATAAAAATCTATTTTAGTTATGAAGTAAATACAAAGGTCAGGAAGTGGGAAAACATTTTAATGGAGGCTTTGTCAAAGGACTATCCGTTTTGGAATAAGCACAAGATTTCACATAATATATATTATACCCATATTATACTGAGATAAATATTCCTCACAGAAATTCAACCTCAGTTTGCTTACTGAATTAAAATAAACACATTTGCTTAAAGTAACATATCAGTCACTTCATGTGCTGCTTCAATGAACACATTTCATCTAAAGGAAGGTTCTGTTGAGACGAGAAGAAGACCAGAAGGGCAGCAGCCACTGCAGCTCATCATTTTTTTACAATTTATTTTATATCCCGATTGTAGCCCCTCCCTCATCTCCCCCAGGTCCACCCTCCCTCTCTCTTTCCCCCATCCCGTTCACCTAGTCCTCTGAAGGTGAAAAGTCCTTCTCCCCTGCCATCTGACCCTAGCTTTTCAAGTCTCATCAGGACTGGCTGGATCCTCTTCCTCTGGGTCCTGGTAAGGCTCTGTCAACCAGGGGGAAGTGATCAAAAAGCAGGCAGGCGAGTTCATGACAGAGGTTGCTCCTGCTCCCTTTACTCAGGAACCTACATGGAGATTGAGCTCCCTATTGGCTACATCTGAGCAAGGGATCTAGGTCCACTCCGTACATGGTCTTTGGTTGATTCATCAGTCTCTGTAGGGCCCCCTGGGCCCAAAGTCTCTTTGGCTTTGTTAGTCTCCTAGTGTAGCCCCCTTCCTCTCTGAGTCCTTCTATCTCCCCCTTCTTCCATAGAGTCCCTGTGCTCTGCTTCAATCCCCTGTTAAGTGCCGTCTTTCAGAGGACCTCTGTGGCAGGCTCCCATCCCGTTCTCTCTTCCACTGCTTCTGGCCTCTATCCCATTCGCCATTCTGAAGGAAATTTAAGCATCTTCACTATGGTCCTCCTTGTTGTTTAGCTTCTTTAGGTCTGTAGAGTTTAGTATGGCTATCCTAGATTATATGTCTAATATTCGCTTATTAGTGAGTATATACTATGTGTGTCTTTCTTAGTCTGGATTACATCACTCCAGATGATCCTTTCTAATTCCATCCATTTGCCTGCAAATTTCATGATTTCCTTGTCATTAATTGCTGAGTAGTATTCCATTGTGTAAATGTACCACAATTTCTGTATCCATTCTTCCATTGAGGGACATCTAGGTTGTTTCCAGATTCTGGCTATTATGAATAAAACTGCTATGAACATAGGTGAGCAAATGTCCTTGTTGAATGGTGGAGCATCTTCTGGATATATGCCCAGGAGTGGTATAGCTGCATCATGAGGTAGCTGTCGTGGGCGGCGTCAAAGCTGCTTTGGCGGCTGTTTGAAATTCAAGTCTCAGCTCGGAAGACAGGGTTTTACCAGGCCTTTTCCCCTGGAGTCAGGGAAGTATTTGCAAGTCCATTCGCCTTTTGTTTAGTGACAGCAGGTGGGAGAGCTTGTTTGAAATCTCAACTCTGCCTCACTTCCTTGTAAAAATTAACCCATTGTGTAAGCTGTTTGTCTAAATAAAGAAGGCTGGCTGGCCTCGTGGCTTTTTCGGGTACAGAGCGAATTGACACTATAGGGCTCGTTGGAGCCACGAGCAAGCGGCCAGAAGCCTCTCGGAACATAATATTGTGTAGTGTACATTATTAATTTCAATCCTCACTCCCGACTCAGAACCCCATTCTGCTCTGTTGGCAGGCGCCGGCAGGTAGCACTATTCCTAATTCTCTGAGAAAGCACCAGATTGATATCCGAAGTGGTTGTACAAGTTTGCACTCCCATCAGCAAGAGAGGAGGGTTTCTCTTTCTCCACATCCTCTCCAGCATGTGCTGTCACTTGAGTTTTTGATCTTAGCCACTCTGATAGATGTAAGATGGAATCTCAGAGTTGTTTTGATTTGCATTTTCCTGATGACTAAGGATGTTGAGCATTTAAGTGTTTCTCTGTCATTCAATATTCTTCTGTTGAGGATTCTCTGTTTAGCTCTGTACCTCATTTTTAATTGTATTGTTAGGTTTGTTGGTGTTTAATTTCTTGAGTTCTTTATATATTTTGGATATTAGCTCTCTGTTGAATGTACGGTTGGTAAAGATCTTTTCTCAGTCTGTAAGCTGTGGGGGTTTTTCTGACAACAGTGTCCTTTGCTTTACAGAAGTTTTTCAGTTTCATGCTGTCCCGTTTAATAATTGCTAATCTTAGCATGTGAGCTGTTGGTGTTCTGTTCAGGAAGTTGTCTCCTGTGCAAATGAGTTCAAGGCTCTTCCCCACTTTTTCTTCCAACAGATTTAGTGTGTCTGGTTTTATGATGAAGTCTCTGATCCACTTGGACTTTAATTTTGTGCCGGGTGATACATATGGGTCTATTTGCATTTTTCTACATGTGAACATCTAGTTAGACCAGAATTATTTGTTGAAGATGCTATCTTTCTCCCATTGTATGGTTTTGGCTTCGTTGTCAAAAATCAGGTGTCCATAGGTGTGTGGGTTTATGTCTGTGTCTTTGATTTGATTCCATTGATCCACCAATCTGTTTCTATGCCAGTACCATGCAGTTTTTATTACTGTTGTTCTATGGTAAAGCTTGAGATGAAGCTCATCATTTTCAAAATGATACATGTTCCTCTAAAGTTGACTGTACTTGAATAGACCTAAATTTTCACAGGGATTTCTGTGTATTCTTCACCCCTAAAATAGAGTCAATATTTAAAATTACTCTTGATACAGTCTTGAACTAATTGATGTAATTTAAAGAACATTCTTATCAACACTCATCAAATACAAAAATAACAAAGGTATTCCCATCTTTAAGATTTTTCTCATAATACTGACATTTGTGTGAATTATTTTAGGCTTGACATTATTCTGTGTGAGAAAAAAAAATGACTAAAAGTGAGGCCAAGCCTGAGACAGAACCACAGCTAGTTACTCAGAAGACTGAGCACTCCTGCATGTCTGTGTCAGGCTGAAACACCAGCTTCCTCCAGTCTTCTTGGCATGGAAATCTGGGCTAAGAACTAAAATTACTCCTGAGTCCAGCTTTTAAATATTAGCTGCCTCAGCGCTTTGACATCTTTGTGATATATCATTGCAGATCTTAGCCACTGGTTTTTCCAGGGCCACATACAAAAAACTCATTTTGTTTGTCAGTCTACAGAATTTCTGACATCTTTCTCCTATAAAATTTACATTCTTCTGGATGATCTAAACTCAGAAAGAAAAGAAGCCTGAATGCTTTCCCTCAGATATGGACTCCAGCCTATAAAGTATCCATGCATGTATGCAAACAGCTGTAAATGTGGGTACAATATATCATTTAGAAAGGAGAGCAGGAGAGGGTCATAGTGAGTCCTGAGGAAGGATGGTGTGTGGGCAAAAGGGATTCATTAGTCATGAAAGAGAAGATAAAGCTAATTTCTCTCTAGTTTCAACTCTGCCGTGGGTATTTTTTCCTTTCTTTTGGGGTGAATACATGGATAAAAAGGAAGAAGGAAAAAAAGGAGTGGCTAGTGTTATGTTAACTTAATACAAGCTAGAACAAAGAGAACTTCAATTAAGAAAATGTCTCCATAAGATCAGGTTGCAGGCAAAACTGCAGGGCTTTTTCTTAATTAATGATTGGTGTGGGAGGGTCCAGCCTATTGTGAGTGAGGTACCCAGGACTGTAGGGACTGTTTGTGAGATTCCTACCAGAAAGAGGACTTCGGAAGAGAAGGACTTGGAGATTCCTAGATTGGAGATCCCAATTGTGTAATCACTGTGACCTGGGAAACTGCCTTGCGGAGATAGAAAATACAAAGAACAAGCTATAGGAAGAGAGGACAAAGGATGTTCAGACCCAGACTCTCAGATAACATTTCTGGAAAGTCAGGAAAATTAACAAGAAGCTCTTGGAGACAAAATTGCTGCCAGAATGAGATGGCCCAGGAGAGAAAAACCATCTTAACCAAGTCCTAAGGTATTTTAAGGGTTGATAGATCAATGAGATTCAAACTCTGTCTAGTTCTTTGTAACCAAATTCAAATAATGCATTAAAAACTAGAATAAAAAAATGAGAGACTTGACAAGGTATCCTCTTCACTTAATTTAGAGAAAGTGGAATCAAACTCCAAAAGAAGCATACATACTCTTATTTAGAAGAGGCCAAAATGAGAGGCAAAACTCTGGCAAGCTCAGGATCTGACCCTGCCTATAGGATTTCAGGCAGACCATCTCATCCCCCTAAGCTGCACTGCCCTTACTTAAAATGAAATGCATCCTTTGCGGGGTAACTTAACTGCTCAAAAGAGATAATAGTTGTGAAAGCACCTCTCAGCTCTAAGAGATAGCTGTACAAATTCCTGAGTACAAGGATCAAAGCCTGTCCCTCTTTAAGTCTGTGTACTCTAGAACACAGGAAACACTCAGCAATTAGTAATTGGCCCTTGAAGTGTATTCATAAGGCATCCTGAAAACTGACCTCTCTATTAGCAGGAGACAACCTTGAACTTCTGCTCTTCTGCTCCAGAGTTTTGCAACTACAGGTGTGAGCCCCTACTTTTGCTGTATGCGGTACTAAAGATCCAAAGTTTCAAGAAGTCTATCCAAGTGAGCTACACCCCAGAAGAATTCTGACTTCCTGAGGCCTTGAGAATAAGGCTTCCAGGAAGGCAGATGGCTCTGTGGGTAGAATGCTTGCTACTAAAGCACGAGGACCTCAGTTCTTATCCCCAGTTTCCCCTGAAGCTACGTGTATGGTGGTATGGATCTAGAACTGTCCTGCCACATGAGTGGAGATGAGCACTTGGGGCTTGCCTGGCAGCTATTCCAAATGAGACAGAGAGCTCTAGGTCCAGAACAAGATCCTGTCTCAACAATTAAGGTAAAGACACTTAGAGCAAGACACTCATTGTCAGCCTCCAGCTTGTACACACACACCTATATATACATGCACAAAAAAGCAAAATAGGACTTCCATTTATTCTAACTTGTTACAACTTGACAATCCCAGAATCATAAATTCTGAAGGCAGAATCTGAACAGTTCAAAAGCAATCATATTCATATGAATATTGCTTATACTCTACACAGCTGAGAAGACCACATCTCCTGGCAAAATTCACCAGCCTTCTCTGACATTAGCATATCAGAGTCCGGGGAAGGCTCTTGCAGTACTGACTGCACATCTGGTACACTCCTCCAGGAATGAGCAAAATAACTCAGGCAACAAATCCAAATCAGCCATCAGGAACCTTCAGTAACGATTATTCTGCAGTCTGTGGCCATATGGGAGAACTCTGCACATGTCATTAAAGCTGAGTGTTATGACTACGTACTGGAATCTCTGACCTGGGCCTCCTCTCTCCACCTGATGACTCACTTTTTTTCTCAGTACCAACTGCATTACCCCTTGTATATTGGTCAATATATCCACATAAAATCTTTTTCATACTCTGCCAATGGTTAGGGGCCAACTTTAGTACAAACAGGAGAAAATGGCCCAGTTGTTAAAATACATATGTGTGTAGCGTGTTTCACTTGGGCACTCGAAACACGGGAAACTGCTCTTTGAAGTACAGATGGTGTGCAATGTGAAGAATCTGTGGCATCACTCTTTAAAGAAATTTAACAACAACACGTTCTCCTAACAAGTCATGTTTGGAAGAAGATCATTAGAGCCTAAAGGGATGTACTTTGCAGCATTTAAATAAACCTGAGTTATGGGACCCTAAAGAGCATAAGTGATCATCATTTTTTATTTGCTCAGAAGGGTTTGCAATTATTCCTGCTGGGAGATTTATCTATCTGCATCTTCAGTCAGTTTTAGAATTTTATGCCTTTGATCTTACAATAATATTATGATTAATTGACTGGTTCAAGGGTTCAAAAGTCAATAAACTCAGCATTTGTTGTTATTTATTATTTAATTGGTCCCAGTATATTGCCAGCCATTCGGAGGCTACAAAAAGCATAGTCCATGCCTGCAGTGTCCTAAAGAACTGATTGTGCTGGGAAAACAAGCAAACCTTTCTTTAATTCCACTGAAAGGCTGAGGACACAAAAACAACCAACAATGCACCTGTGTTTATTGTATCCATCATCTAAACAAGCTACAGAGGTAGGAATTGTTTCCTCTTAGTGTAGATGTTGTTTTCTGTGTGTTTATGAATACATGTTACATTTGTACTTCATCTACAATGAATGTTCCCACGCTGGTTGTTCCTCATGTTGTAACTCTATTCTATGTGGGCATTGCTCAGGAAATGTGCAGGCTCACAGAGAAGTGAAGGATAAAGTTGATCTCAAGTTCAAAAGAGTAAGAAATGCATATGTTGGGGCATTACCTATGTCCTGGAAACACATGTGTTTAACATTAATGAGATCTAAGTCCTCTTGTCTGAATATACAAAACACTTCTTTTCCAGATGGATTTAACAACAGAGAAGATGGGTCACTGATCCCAAGAGAATATAACTTCATGATGTGCAGTTTGCTGTCAGGCTTCTGGGCAGGGTGAATACTACTGAATTTACCAAATATGAAGGCTTTGGGTGAATAAATGAGTTACCAGATATATGGAATAATTCTCCAATCATGCATTTTAAAGTCACTGGAACATACACCTTGAACAGAGTGACTTGCTCTGTGAGTGATGTCCCACTGCCACCCGAAGACAACACAGTGGCCGCATGATTACACAGCAGCTATTTTTACATTTTACGAGGGATAAAATAAAGATAGAGACAGCTCATTGGGTTTCTCCCAAGGACACTAAAATAAAGTCAGCACTAGCACTGAGGGGAAACTGCCACTCTATAGACCACATTTCTAACGGTGAACTGTCAAGTTATACAAAAATGCTCTTACACAAATATGCTGCTCTTACTTGAAGCTCCAGAGGAGATGTTTGCATAATCCAAAAACGGAATTAATCACCGAAGACCCGATGAAAACGCACAGGTGTCAGGATGCTCCCAGGCTATGATTGATGGTATATGTTCTAAAAGCACCAACTTAGCAAAGAGTGAAACCATGGGCCTGCTGCTGTCTCTATGGAACTTGATGAGAGTCAAATGCAGGGCTACAACTGTATGACAAGTGAGGCAGCAACAGCTGGCAGATGTTCCTTTCCTTCTCGTTTGCATGGTTAAGACATGAAGTCACCTCCTAAGTAGTGATCTGAATGGCCTGAGACATTTTAAATCCTGCACTCCACACCTGTCAGGAAGTGGTGGAGTTTACACGTTTGGAATAGACATGTTAAAGATAACCTAGAACTTTGTGTCATATGGTGTTTTTATGTGTTGCTACACATTTCCTACCCCCGAAGGAAATCACAGCTCTTTGAGTAGTCTGAGAGATTACATAGTTTGATTTGGAGAAGAGGGCTGGTTTTCTTATACATGTTAGACTTGGGAGTATTTCAGCACTTGCAATAGCAATATTTGGATGTCAGTAAAATCTAGATTTCAGCACCAAGGGATGATTTGGTACATGAAACATCTGGTGTGTTTGTGAGAGAGGCCCAAATATAAGTCATTGGTATCCGCATTCTCTCTGGTTAAATTTGGATTCTGGTTTACATACCTGCCTTTTTGACTGCAAAAGGAAAACTAACACATATTTTAAAGGTTTGTTTTAGTAAAAGTGACATAGAAAAAGAAGATAAATTTGCTTGCCATTTTGGAAGCGTGAGCAGCCAGACCCAGCTCCAGTATTCTCAAACTCAAGCCAGGAGTGCAGAGTTGACACGTGACTTACCCGACACAAACAAAAGCAAAACCCCTGAAGTGTGGCATCCTGGGAATTCCCAAGAATCGTGTAGAACCTGGATTCTGCTGTCTTTGCTCCGGAAGCAGGACAGACCCATTTGTGACATAGTTGTCTTCCAGAAAAGAAAATGGTGCTACTAGTGTGCTTTCACGGCCTCTGTCGTGACAGCCCCACACCCTTGGTGACATCAGCACCCCTCTGGCACAGAAGAAGTCTACACACGGGACACATTAAAGATGATTATTCTGCTGTGAGGCATATTTTAACTGGTTTCTATAAAGTCTCCTTTGGTTTTATAAAAGCTCATAACACGGTAGTACTCTGAAGCCAGCATATGAGCAAAGAGGGAAGAAAGATTTGAAGTTTATTCTCATATAAGATGTTCCAAATGGGCAAAGCTTCTGAGTTGGAAACATACTTTTAAAACAATAAACTTAAGATTCTAGAGAGGAAGAACAAAAAACAATATGCAGGAAAACCCAAACAAACATTCAATATTTCTGTAACAGAAAACATAAAGTAGAAGGAATTAATTATATCAGACATGTCCTATGAACCATTAGGCCATCTCTGCTGGTATCCATATCCTGGGTTGAATATGTAATCTCTACTGTCCTTGAGTTAGCTCTTATGAACACTGATAGTACAGGCAAGCTCCCTTTGGGCAAAAAGAGTCCTAGAAAGAATGGATAGACCTAAGCAGTCATGGGCTCACAGGTATAATTGTTTAAATGTGGATAGTGCTATGTCTACAGAGCAAAAGACAACTCCAAGACCACACAACAGTTCTGTGTTTCAGAGGCTCCAAGTAACGTACCGATCACAACCACCATGTCTACACTCTACTTTTCATTTTTAGGGTTTCCTCTCCAGTAGTGCCCAGTGCAGAGATGTGATGCTCATCCGGAGGATTAAGGTCGCGTTCTCAGTACCGCACACCCACTTCAGGCAGCTCCCAACCACCTAGTCGTCCAGCTCCAGGGAAACCTGCCCTGAAAAAAGAAAAAATTGCATTGAGTACACGTGTTCTTCCTCACTATGCTGCAGTGCTCCCTTGGGGGGCGGGGTCAGCCTGCCCGGCAATCCTACCCCGCACTTTGGGTTCTTTGTGTGTGGCTTTCCATCGGTTGAAGTGTTACACTAGTCCTGGTTTCCTCAAATTTTTTGTTTGTTTGGTCAGTTGGTTTGCTATAGTTGTTATTATCATGAGTGGGTACTGGATTTTTGTCAAACGATTCTTTTTGGAGAAGACTGATGTGTTCACATGATTTCTCTAACTTTCTTGGTGTGGTAGATTATTTGATTTTTTTGAGCAGCCCTCTTCTGCTTTAAAAAAAAAAAACATGATCAAACAAATTTCTACTGAATGAGTCAAATAAGAAATACGAGCCACCTTAACATTTTCTCGTTCCAGACAAGACTTTCCATTTACTAATACTGTTATTTTAATGAGATGAGGACATAAAAACATTTAGAGTTACAAAGATGGAAAATATTGCTATATCTTATTATAAAGGATATTTTAGAAACTGATGAGATTGTTCAGTGTGTAAGGATGCTTGTTTCCAAGCCTAATGACCTAAGTTTGATACCTAAGATCCACATGGGAGGCTCTCTGATCTATACACACATACACACCAAAATTAGGTAAATAATTTTTTTAATTTTAAGGATATTTTAATTCTTTCCTAAAATATTAAAGCTTAAGCTCCAGAATTCCTTTATCATGTAAAATCCACAACGTCCTTTGCTAGAATATCAAAAGTATAAAGTTGTATTTTTATTTCACAAATGCAGAAAACAGGACTCTCATTTCATCAGGAAATGTCCTACTTTGACAGTGTTATGTCACTAATAACTGACCACCATTACAACTAAGATTTTGAAATCTTTTTCTATTTCTCAGCTAGAAGCATAAACAGGATTATATTCAGGGATTGCACCACAAAATGGATAAAGTAGAGCCCCAATCTGGCCTCGTTCACAGGATTCAAGTCTCTTCAGATGAACTAACTTGTAGTGAAATATTAGCAGTTGAGTTAAGGGTGTTTGTTCCTGGCAAAATTTACTTTTTTTTTCAGTGAATACTGTCCAGTGGAAGCTGATTTCCAAGGCAGATTTTCAGGCACTGAGCAGACAATGTGTAGCTCACTTAAGCAGGGCCAGTAGCATTTGGGGTCCCTCCTCAAGCATATCCTGCCACTGGTTGCCTATTTCAATGACACATGAGGTTTTCAGATGATTGGGTATCTAATCATTGCTGTTGTATATCCTGAGGCTTCAGTTGCATTTGGTGGCAGAGATGGGCCATGGCAAGCTTTTCCTGCTATAGTGTAAACTGAATCTCTCAATGACTCAATCTACAGACGAGCAAAGCAAGGCCCAGACAGATGGGCAATGATTATCACAGCTCCCTACATCTGTCTGAAACAGTATTGTTCTACATGGCACTTCCTCACTCTCTGCTTGTCACCCTCACAGTGTTCTATAGTGAAGGCTCAGCCTTTGCAATGCCATGGATGCTAGCAAGTTGTGCCTCAAAATTATGACTGCATTTAGCATTTCAGTTTTACTTCTCTCTACTGGGGTCCTAGATTTATACAAGTAATATAGTCTAGCAGACAGTGTAGGAGGCTGTAGATTTATACTGCTCGAACACAAATTTGCAATTTAGTAGGAAGATTTTAAAAGCAATCTCAAAGTGAGGCCAAAGAGCAGGAAAGATAGCTTCTTTACTTGGGCTATCCAAGGGTGATGGCAGTGATGAAACCAAAAGCCAGGGTTACTCTGACAGGAAAGGAATGATGATACAGACAAATGGAAAGCTGTTCCCAACATCCTCATCTTATGCCTGACACTCCGTCCTGGGGCAGCTGGGCTGGGAGAGAGGGAAACTCTTCATCCATTTGTAAAAGAGGGTTTTTCCATTTCTTGGTTCTGTTCACCATGCGCTCAATTCTTAGCCCACATTTCTTTTCTCCACATCATTCTCACATGTCCACTCTCATTTCAGTCTTCCAGTCAAGAGATTGACAAGCAAGCATGTGCATTGCAGTTTACAAGTTTTTAATGTGTGTGTGGAGAGGGGATGGGGGAAGGGCATATCTTTTTATTATTATTATTTTAGAAGAGAGATGCTGAAACCCAGACCATTTGAGTGCTTTGCCTCGAGGCCCATAGCTAGTTTGAACATGAACAGAAACTTGGATTTTAACAGAACCGCACTGATGAGAACTTTGAGGGGCAGCAGGCCTATATCCTAACCCTCATCAAGTGACAGCTGAAGGCCTGGCTCTTAGCCCACAAGAAATATTGACAGAGAGAGATGCAAGTCTGGTTCCACTTCAGCAAGGAGGAGGGAGCAGCCAGGCTGCTAAGGGAATAATACTGGAAAGAAATAAGGCCCCTTAAAATGCTTTTCCCCACAAATCCATATCATGGAGCACAGGCTGGCAAAGAAGGCGGCAGGGGTGGGGAATCTCAGGACAGACCAGACGCAGCCTGTTTAGACCCACCCAACTGACTTTCCCACCACGTAAGTCAACCTTTTCTGAAACCACTCCCACACCTCATGCAGAGTCCAGAGATCTCTTTAGCCTCAGTGTCACCACATTTGATGTTGGGGCAGGACAAGAAGTAGAAATGAGGAGATTAAATGACAATCCACAGCATGACGAGTTGGACCCTAGTTTGGCTTCCTAACTCTGGTTTAAAACAACAAAAAACCAAACAATACAATTGAGCAGCCGGACTTCAGTCCCAGTCTCCAGGCAGGAAATGACTCGATCTCAATAGCCAAAAGAACACACACACCACTAGCATCAACAGAAGCAAATGACAGAAATGCCCTGGCAGCTGGAGCGGTGGGCACACTCCATACGTCCCTCCCCAGCCACACACAGATTTCAATCTCCTTTTGATGTCTTCTTATGAATCCAAGCAGACAGCGGAGGGTGACAGACACTTGAGGGATGTTTCCAATATGGGAGCTACGAAACCAGGCAAAGACCCAGAAACCGGCTCATAATTCAGAGATCTAAGCAAAATTCCCTAATTTTTTTTCTGCTGCTGCAATAATGTACGCATTGGGAAATAAAGAGAAAAAAATCAGAGGAGCCAAATATATGAAGAGATGGACAGAACACACAGCAAGGCAGGAAAGCCAGGGGACCTGGGACGTGTGTGTGACTAACAGGAGCTCTGCAAAGAGAAAACATGGAGGCGATTATAAATGACATAATTTTCTCATAACAAGATTCCCTAGAACTCAGCCAAGATGGCTCAGTGGGTATAAAGTGCTTGGCACACGAGCTGGATAGCTAATGTGCAATCCCTGAAACCCAGGAAAGAGAGAACCGAGTTACCAGTCTAATCTCCACACACATTGGTTTATGTGTGCCCACACTCACACACATTCTCCCCACCCCCACAAACAAATAACAAATAAAAACTGGAAAAAAATTAATTCCATAAAACTAAAGAACACGAGTTTCTAGACTGATGCAGTCAATCACAATAACTGACAGAAGTCTAATAGCGCAGAACTGCTGAGGGTCGGTACACATTACCTCAAAGTATGGGTAAGTTGAGAGGCCTCCTGTCCCTAACCTATGCTGAACCTCTACCCATTCCTAAAGTGAATCACAGATACCAAAATTCTTTTTTCTAAGGCAGGTCAGAGGATCAGTTTTCTGCCTCCCTTTTATAGTTTATAATAAACTATAAAACACAGAAATGTCATTCTCATCTTTATCTCCTGTTTCTTGAAAACTATCATTAGAAAGGGTCCCATCCCTTCCCACAGAAAAGGATGGTGAATAGAGAAGCCAAGATGCACCTGGGCAGACAGGCCTTACTCTGTAATTCCCCCATTACCTTGTTCTATCCAGTTGATTTCTGTCTAGCTGGCCATTCTTCATCAAACCTGACCCACTGTGCTTTGCTCTTATTAACTTGCCTTTTACAATAGGAGTGATGGCCATAGTCTCTACAATGGTTGAGCAAAAGTTTACAGTGCTCCCTGAAAATATCAGAAATGAAGAGGATCAAAATAAGCTTCAAAAGAAGAGAAAAAAATAGACACTCACAAAGATTTGTGAATCAGAATGACATCATTCTTTTCCTCAGCGTGTGTGTAAAGTAGAACAAAGGGCAGTGGTTATTACAGAATGGTGGGGAAAATATATTCAAAACTATCAAGGAAATGTGAGTGTAAAAATAAAGACATTTTCAGACATCCAAATCTTTAAAATTGTATTTTCTTCACACCACTTAATATGAGGCTGCTAAAAAGCTTGATGCACATATAAAAAGGCCAACAAACAGCAAAGGCCAAAAATCCATCAACCATGCAAGCCAGGTTAGTACCAAAGGAAACTACGAGTGGCATTCCAAAACAGATTGGTCCATCCAGGCTCTAGTGGAAGAACAGGCTCCAGAACAACAAATGAATATGTGTTTAATTTGTCTGTGAGTGTAGAAAGTTCTGGTACATATGGATGACAGAGGCCTTGAGCCTTAGAAAAAGATGACATGTGGAAAAGAAACAAGTATCATCTCTAAGATGGTTGTACAGAATGATACATGATGTGTGCTAATGTGCACTACACACTACACTACCATTGCATTAATAACTGGATTGGAAAAAATGGATATTACTCTTTAGGTATTGTAACCATGAAGTGTTGGACACTTCTTTAAGGTCAAAGTCTGGCATTACTGGATAGCACCTGAGCTTGGTGCTAAAATGACCAACTCCCTTCCTCAGCTGTGTTCCCTCCTTTCTGCCTGATCTGGGGAAACCTCAGATCTTCTAAGGAGTGTCATACGGCCCTCAGGGAAATTTCAGGCCCAATCCTTTCCCAGATTAGAAACCCATTCAGTGTGTACCAGAGGGTTCCTGGAAATACCTCCCTCCCCACCCCCTGTGCTAATGAGATATCTTGGTACCTTAGCTTTCAACCAATGCCTTCTCCATACCTCTGACTATACCTTAATTATTCTATGGGCATTCCCCACCCAATGCCCACAGGATAATTAAGTGCTGTGTTCCCCTTCTTATGGTAGGACTGTGCTGCTGTGTGGAAATGAAGTATCCCTGGTGTCCCTATTCCCAGTGAATCAAACACATTCACCGCCAAAACCCCTCCCACTGCCCAAGGTTTATAAGTCCCCTTTTTACATGAAATAAAGGAGGCCACCACTATCTATTTCACCAAAGATTGTCTAAGATTTGTCATTTATTCTGGGGAGGGAAAAGCCACCCCTCCCCAAAGGTTCACCATTGGACCCTGGGAGGAGGTTGTTTGAGGAGTCTTGGAAGAGGGGCTTCTGGGACGTTGTCCAAGAAGGAAGGTCAGGTGGTGCTTTCTCTACCTCTCTGAGCTAACAGGCTCTCACCCCAGCATCTGGCTCCTGAGTCTTCATTGGTAAAAACAAATGATTGAGATTTTGTTAGCTACGACACCTCACCACCCCAGTTGGGTAGAGCCCTGGAGATGTGCAGAACACAGCAGTAGAAACATTGATAAGTTGCCTTTGCTCAAGTAAATAACAGCTGCCCTACGCGTGCACAAACAGGAACCACTAGTTAAATGCAGCAGGGAAGATAAGATATGAACAGTCAGGGACTTGTGAATTAAAAACAGTTTGGCAGAAGTGATTACAGAGGATAACAAGTGTGTGTGTGTGTGTGTGTGTGTGTGTATAAAGAGAATGAATAAAGTACGCCTAGTGTTCTCTCCCTCCTTTCAAAAAAGATGAGTTATCCAGCTCAGGAGCAAACTAGGCACATGAGGATCTGAGAACCCCCTGAGCAGGCCTGAGCCAAGTGGAAGCCAAAGTCAAAATGCAACTTGATTCAGTGACAGAACCTCGAACCTCCAAGGTTGCAACATGTAACTGTCTCAGAACGTCTTCTTCTGTGCCTGATGCTGCAAGGAACCTCTGGAACTCTACCCACAAACTCAGAACCATTTGTTCCAACCCCTAACGATGGGCCCTTTTTTTTAAGGATGGTCCCTGTTGTTTTCCTTCTGGTTAGTCTTTTTCCCTTGCCTAGACATTACAAAATGGCAAGGACCAAACCTTCATCATTTATTTGTCTGTTCTATGGGCCCCCAAACACCAACTCTAGACCAGGTACCCAGTTAGCACTTAGTAAATATGATTTCACCAGCTATTCCAACTCAGATGGTTAATTATATAAAGGAGCAGAAATGGACGTGTTATAGGGGGAAAACAAAGCAAAGAAAAATCTCTAGGTCTTCCAAAGAGCTTCTGATATTCTTTCCATTTCAACCCCTTCACTGCCCCCATGCTTACTAAAAATACATAAATCTGATTCCTCTTCGAAATCAAACTTTAGAAAAACATATTTTTCAAGAGCAGTTTTTTCTTCCAACAAAGCTTGGCTGCCTGTGTAGGCTGTAAATTTACAGCTGACAGTTCTCTGCCAGGAGTTCTTTGGGGTGTTTACAGCTGTGAAATTTAATCTTTAGGTTACCGTGCATTTCCCTCATGCTCCCACTCCAATTCCAGAGGAATGTGGCCTGACAACATGACTCAGCACAATAATGAAATAACAAGAATATTTATTTAGATTTACAGACCACCTCTCACCTAAGGGCCCCTTAGCAATTTCAAACACAGCTGAGATGGTTCCAAACTGTGTAGCTCTCCAACTTTGATTTAGAAGCTAAAAATGGATTCAGTCTGCTGTGTGTAATTCCTTGGCAAAAATTATACACTTCTTCATAAATGGAAACGGTGAATCCTAATGTTTCCAAAATCTACCCTCGCCTCCCTAAACCTTTATTCTTACTGCAAGGTAAACTATCAGCATTTCTAGGCCCCATCCTAAATATTATTATTTTTGTGCTTTAAATGTTCTTTCTTTTTAAAACAAGTAAGCCTTTCTACTTTGCAAGGATCAATGAAACATCTCTTAAATGGAATATGTTGGGAATTACGTATCATCCCATGGCTATCGGTAAGTAGAAGCCTGTGTCCCCAATCCCTTTTGTTTTTAGACACTTGTTCTTTCATTTTCCCCTTAATAACTGCTAAACTGTAAGTATTTAAATATAAAATCCTGCTTGTGTATTTTCTTTTTGTTTGGTATTCTCTCTCAGAGTAAAATGCTTTTAGCATAGAATGTATGTATCTGTGCTAAAATGATTTGTTTCTGAATTGCACCCATGGGGTAAAATATCTCCAAGATGTGTTAAGAACCCCATGTCTACATTCGATGAGGGCGCAAATGCCCAAATCTTAGCTTTCATCTGGCTACCTTTGTCACAAAAAACAAGGGAACAAAGCCACCAGGAAAGAACAACAACAACAACACTGTCCCAGCACTCTTGTTTCTGTCCAACATAACAGGGAGAAAAAAAGGTTCTCTCTAGATTTTATGTAATTTCAGTCCTATTTCTGGTCACCATGACAATTCTTTTAGAAAGCTTGACTTTCAGTCATTTGTTAAATTTAAATTAGAATCTGCTATGTGTCAGATACTGTGCTAAGAGCTGAAGATTTATGAATCTAGATTGTGTTGCTCCAGGACGACTGGCAATCAGAAGACCTGACAAGGGAAGCCTGCTCAGGAAAACAGTGGACATGACACAGCATGACCCTGTGTGCAGAGAGGGCTCTGCATGACTCTGGCAGGGGCTTCCTCCCCACCCCAGACTACCAAAGGCGTGTCTGAGGACAGGTGGCTCTGAACCCATTTGCTGTCTTCTTGAATGTGTACCCGCCATCTCCTTGCCCAGTGCTGTCATGGGAGCTTCCAGGTGTCCCTTTTACTTTCTCTGGGGACACTCTGGCTTCCTGGAAACCCTCTTTCCTTTTGTTCTTGGTTCCACACTCTAGAGCGCACGGCCCACCTATTTTCTCTTTACGTTAACACCAGTTAGCCTGTATTTTGAGAGACTGTTTTCCCCTTATTTATTTTTCTTTCCTTTAGTCCAGGAACTCATAATAACATGCATCAGGATCCCAAACCAGAAACAGCCAGTAAAGATAGCCCAGGAGCGGGGACATGGTTAAGTTCTTAAGGGTGGATTGGGAAAGTAATGAAGGACAGTATGAGAAACAATTCAGCATGGACTATCCTTCTTGCCCTCCCAATTCTTTCTGGACCAGAAGACCCTGAGCTAGAAGAAGAGGGAAGAGAAGAGACAAGAGAAATGGCTTCCTGTTTCCTTATGGTCTCCAGAGCTAACAGAAAACCCCAAAAAGAAGAGCTGGGTGGAGCTTACACCAGGCAGACAAAGCCACAGGCAGCATCTCATGGCAAGGCTGGGAAGGAAAAAACGGCAGCCTCTTCTGCCTGTGCTGATCACGGAGGGCCAGATCATGCCCTAAGGTCATTTCACCACCCACAGAAAGCAAAGGCTAACATTACTCTGAGACTATAAAAAGAGGGCCTTGGATCTGGAATTAGGCTGATTTACTCATGATAAAAGCCTGTGAAGTCTAAGCACTTAGGTGGTCTACACTGACTCAGACGAGCTTCACACTCATTCTGGCCACCATTGTCTAAGTCTATGCCCAAGTCTCTCTGCATGATTTAGTTACACATCTAGATCTCAGATTCTGTTCAGCTTCTCTGTAACTCAGACGATATTTCAAGCTACTTTCTCTATGTCTCACTTCAGCAACCTCAAACATAACTGTCTACCATCCTCTTGCCATCTGTCTGCTGGTCAGTGTGACTGTCCCTCACTGGCACCTGCGGTGGCATCATCTTCTTTTCCCTGTTTGGCAGCCCAGCACTCAAGATTCCTTTGGCTTCCTAATGAAAAAAAAAAGCCATATTGAGCCACAAGGAGATGCAAGATTATGTGACCCCATCTTCACCCCACTTCAGCATCCACTTCAGCACGCAGGTGTCTGTGCTGGCCTGCCCTCCAGAACCTAGCAATTGCTTATGTCATTATCTGCCTCCACTAGGTGCATCAGGTGTGTGCTGGATAAAAGGACCTGCCTGCCATCACCACCTCTGTGAGCTCTCTCCTCTCTCTCTCTCTCTCTCTCTCCCCCACCCCTTTCTGTTCTTCTCTGCAAGGCTTCACTAAGGAGTCCCCAGTCTCCCACAGATCCTTGGCACCTTCCACTTACAGTACTAATATTCTTGGGATTTCTGTGAGCACAAAAATGGTAGTTGGTGAGGGAGGGAGCCTTCTATAAAACTGCAAAATATAAATATTTGTTATCTTTCTTCCAGATAAATATTCATTCATTGCTATAATTCAAAAATCTTGCTCAGAGTGGATGCCACATCCCCACAGCAATTCAAACATGGGTAATGAGATGATGCCTTCCGATGAGAACATGGGAATCCCTGTGGAATTTGAGGCACTGGACCACCATTCTCATCTCCAGAACAGTACTAGTATTTCTTGGCTGAATTTTTAATATTCTAACTTTTTAATATTGCATGATTCCCCTTGGAGAAGTCACTCCAAAAAAGAAAGAAAGAAAGAAAATGAAAAAAAGAACCAAACAATTCAGACACTGAATAAACATTTGAAGCTGGGAACTAGAAGATTTTGAAACTTCTTGCCCATTAAGACATTATAGGTTAGAGTGAATAAAATGTTTTATGGAGTCTGGTGTATCCACTGCAGGCCCTCATTAAATATATTACTGCTGTTACAGCCCCTTCAGGAGAGAGAGAGGAGAGGGGGTGGAATCCACCATCATCCCCAGAAGCAGTCAGGGGCTCCTCCACCTCCCTTGGTGGCCTTGTCCTTCCCTGGCACCAGTAGGAAGAGGTTGGGGTTCATTTTCCAAAGCTTACCACTGTTTACACAGCTGCTGGCTGGTGTGTTGCTAATACGTTACGAGGAACAAAGTCTTGTTTCCATGTTCCTCAGCTGTGCCCTATGGCACATTAGTTTTTTACAATGATTTGTGTACTCAGAAAAATAGCAGTAAGAAGGACTGAAGCATCCACGACAGGCAGTTCTTCCTTGAGCAAACAGGCTCTGGGAAATCGTTAAAAGCCAAGGTTAACAGCTTTCCTACTTGCAGAGTATTTAGAACCTTTAATAATTTAAAACGCTTTGTAGCTCTCTAAGAGGGTGTCAGCATGTAATTTGTTTTATGCAGAACACAGTACAAACACACTCGTGTTCTGAAGAACTGCAGTTTAGAAGCTGTTTTATTTAATGTAGCCAAGTAACCAATGACAACAGGTTCAGTAGTTTCCAGAACAGCATATTTCTCATTGAAGGTTCCAAGCCAGGAAACCTCCTCCCAATAAACAATGCCATTACAAGAAGCATGAAACAGAATCATCTGTAAATGATTATGATTTTACAGCAGCCTGGGAACCCATAATTCAATATTTGAAATCATGTTCCCCTTCTTGGTGATGGGTATCAGAATTGCCAAAGAAGACTCATGTTTTATATGCTTTGCAATAAGATGACAAATTGTAGTAAAAGGCAAGTGTCTATATTGCCCATATTTTCCCTTCTAACTATAAAGGAATCATGAGAGCAGCAAGCTAATTACATACAATATTGGAGCAAGGGTGGCCGCAGTGACCAGGAACTGGAGCGCTTTGTGAGAAGAGGCCACCATGACTGTGGTCGAAGATGCTGACAGACCCCACCCTGCATTCTCTTTGCTTGGCTAGAACACCTGTCACTCACCTCTCACAAGGCATGAGTTACCAACAACACCAGAGATCCGCCATGAGAAATACCTCATGTGGCAACAGAGTCTCTTCATTAACAGGATGTTATGACACACACCCACCCCAGGGCAGCAGAAAAAGACTGCTGTCCTTTACTCAGGGTAAGACCAACTATGCAGTGTGACACAGGCCCGGGACTCCAGGTGGGGTGGGGCCAGAGCTGGCCTGCAGCTGAGTCCACACACTTGCTTAGCTCCTTTCCTTACCCCAGGCCTACATCCTTACTGTCTACCTCTTGAGACAACACCAAAAACTCAGGTTACACTCAAGTAACCATCAGAGGCTTTGCCTCTAAAGAACTCAGCCTAAAGCATGTAGTTTAGAACTTTAAACTTTAGGGGACATGATTTCTACTATTTACAACATTAGATAGTTGTTGGCCAGACTCTTCCCAACTTCAGAAACTATACAGCATGATAGAAACATACTGGGCCTCACGGAGTACTTCACAGGTTGTTCTAAAGCACATGTCCCAGCTGTTGAGAAAAAATGTAGCTTGTAAAACTGTAAACAAAAATGTAGATTTTCAAAGCCAACCCCAAATCTACTGAGTGAGACTCTATGGAGGTGGAACCTAAAAATTGTATTTTTATCATGAAATTTCCAAGAGCCTCTGATACACACTAAAACTGAAGAACGACCATCAAGGGGCTATAGGTTAATTAGTCATTCCCTTCCATGTAGTCACTTGGAAGTACTCTGACTGCAGGCTAGCTTGTCTTCTATTACTTCTGCCTCTAAAAAAAAATGATGCATGAACTTTTCATTGTAAACTTCCAATTTGATCTACTGGAAGGGATATAAAAGATGACACCCAAATAGCTTATTGTCTTTGTTAATGACAAATTGTTTCAAAATGTAAATTTTTGTTTCATTTCTTTAAGCTTGAAAAATATAATTTCAGACAACACTAAATAAACTTGGAGAACTTATGTTTAATCATCTAAAATCAATCATTTCCAAATATTTGGGACCTATGGGAAAGGACAAAAATCTAAAAATGTTTTCAAAGCACCATACGGAAAAGATTTACAGCCATCATAAACAGCTACATTGCCACATTTACTCATCTCACAAAACTTTGACTGTTTCAGAGTTATTCATCTAAAAAGTCTCAGATCTCTGAATACACAGGGAAAATGCCGCTAAGTGCTGTGTTTCTGCATATTTCTGACAAGCATATGATAGCCACAGCTGAGTGGAAGTACTCCGACCAGCAGGACAATCAAAATTAACCATAGGTGTTAGTGGGTAGCAGCAGATCAAACAGAGATCCAACAGCAAACCCCATGTGGACAAGGGAACCATAAGGAGGCAGGAGAGCCTGAAGGCGGGGACAGCTTCCAGGCTCTGACATTTACTTAGCAGCGGTTGGTTCGCACCTAGCCTGCTTCATAAGCCAAGTTTTATCCTTACTGTTGTTTGTGGGGGTTTTTTGTTTGTTTGCTTGTTTTGTTCTTGTTGTGTTTGCCCTTCAAGACTTTTTATCTTTAGTCTTTTAGAAGCAGCGGTGGTTCCCACTTCCTTATTAGCTGACATTTCTTTTCCTTTTTTAAGTTTAAAAAGAGCAGATCTATAGGCATATCAACTGAGAACAACATACAATATAAGATTAGGAATCAAACATCATTAGTTTAAGAAACCAGCAGCTGCAATTTTAGACCACACAGCAGTATCCAGAGAGGAACAAGGTATAACACACAAATGTAGCCCTTGGCAGCTCAGATTCCAAATGGGCATCCTAGTAAGGGGAACAGGAGCTGTCTCTGACATGAACTCAGTTGCTGACTCTTTGATCACCTCCCTCTGAGGCGCCTTACCAGGTCACAGAGGAAGACTATGAAAGACAGTCCTGATGAGACCTGATAGGCTAGGGTCAGATGGAAGGGGAGGAGGTCCTCCCCTATCAGTGGACTGGGGAAGGGGTATGGGAGGGAGAGCAGGGCTGGAAGGGGATGAAAGTAGGGGCTACAGCTGGGATACAAAGTGAATACATTTTAATAAATAAAAAATTATATTAAAAATAGAAAATCAAAAAAACCCCAACAAGGAACAAAGAAAATAACAAACTCACATAAGACAACAACAACAAAAATGATAAGGCACAACTTTCTTGTATCGAGGCTGGACGAGGCAACCCCAGCAGGAGGAAAAGGGTCCTAGAGCAGGCAAAATTATCAGAGACACTGACATGAACTCAGTGGCTGGCTCTTTGACCACTCCACCCCTGAGGGAGGAGCAGTCTTGCCAGGACAGAAAGGAGGACATTGCAGCCAGTCCTGATGAGACCTGATAAGTTAGGGTCAGATAGAAGGGGAGGAGGACCTCCCCTATCAGTGGACTTGGAGAGAGGCGTGGGAGGAGATGAGGGAGGGAGGGTGGGATTGGGAGAGAAAGAGGGAGGAGGCTAGAGCTGGGATTCAAAGTGAATAAAATACAAATAATGTAAAAAAAGAAAAATTCAATTAAAAAAAAAGAACAATAAAAAACAGTCGGAGACAGCAGCCATTCCCACTATCAGGAGTCCCACAAAAACCCCACGCTAAACAACCACAACACACATGCAGAGGGCCTAGCACAGACTCATGCAGGCTCCATGATTGTCTCTTGAGTCTCTGTGAGTCACTATGAGCCCTGTTTAGTTAATTCCGTGGGCTGTGTTCTCATGGTGTCCTCAATCTTCTGGCTCCAACAATCCTTCCATCCCCTGTTCCCCAGGGTTCCTGGAGCTCCACTTAGTGTTTGGCTGTGGGTCTCAGTATCTGCCCTCATCAGTTGCTGGAGGAAGCCGCTCTGATGACGATTGGGCTAGGTGCCAATCTGTTGAGTATAACATAATATCATTAGGAAGCTTTTCATTGACTTTTTTTTGTTTTTTGCCAGCCACGTTTGTTTCTATCTTAAGTTGCTGGGCTATCCTGGCCATACAGGCAGTATTTTAAAAAAAAATAGTGTTATATAATGCACTTTGATCCTATTTCCCCTCTCCTAACTCCCCCACCTTCCCACCCACCCAATTCCATGCCTTTTCTTTCTTTGTCTCTTTAGAAAACAGGCAAACAAACAAACAAACAAAAAACACAATAAAAAGTCTGTGTGTAGTTGACATTCCTTAATGAACATCTCAGGAGTTCCAAAATGAATTGCCACCTAAAAAGGCTTTCCCACACCAGAAGTTGTTCCTAATACATATTGTGACTTTCAATTAACAGAAAATCAACGTGAAGTACCTTTGCAAATCTCAGGCACCCCCAAAGCTGCCTTGTAGTGGAAGACTGGCTGATTTCAACATTGTGTTCTCCTGGAACTGGAAAGTAAAGGACAACACAATGGCAACTCTAAAGAAAGCTCTCCCAGAGAACTATGCCTGTAATTACAAATATGTACAAATACAACATTTCAAATAACATATTTGTTTCAAGGCAAGATAACTTGACAAGTAGTCTCCAAAACATGTAACTTCTAAATTTAGAGTGATTCCAATGTGTCATTAAAAAACAAACAAACAAACAAACAAAAAAACCTTAAAAATGTCTGAACTCTTTACTATTAGAGTGTCCCCTTTGGGGCAAAAAGATACAAACTAAAAAGTTTCCAGAAATAAGCTGCAGCTTTTACTGACCCTTCTGCAAAGCCAATTGAATGTATTAACTTAGCAGGCACTGGCATCTACTAACCAAAACCTAAGTATGTCAACAACAGTGTCCAGAGTTTATCCCAGAGGTTTTCTGCTTTGATTTAACAACCTACCTATCGCTTTTATCAATGTATTTGAAAAGAACCTTCACTTATGTCATTCTTTTGTTGGTTTCTATAAAAACATCATCATACTGTTACCGTGTTGGAACATGGAATTTGAGGTGGTCTAAATCTGTGTTTCTAGGCTGTGGTCACACATGTTTTGGCTCCAGAATAACCTATCTCTCTCTTTTTATTTTAATTTAAACTTTTTTCATATATTTTGATCATATACTTTCCTATCCCCCAACTTCACCTACACCCTGCTCATCCAACAAATGTGAGTTCTGATCAGCTTCAAAAGAAAGTGATGGGAAAGTCAAAAGGAAAAGTGAGATGGGCAGAGCCTCTTGACTCAATCTGGGGGTGGGGGAGAGAATTCTAGAAAAGGCGTGTACAATGTCTCATTAAAGGAGGACTCATTCCACCTCTCTCTTCAGCATGGCTTAAAGTGAGCCTGCCTTCCCACAGTGGCTAAAATGGTAGGTCTCTACTCAGGCCAGACCAGAAGGTGCTGTTCCTTAATAAGCCTTTATTACTCCTCTAACATTTGCCCCCTTTGAGGTGGTAACTTTAAAATCGCTGAGGAACCAGATCAGAGCCCCAAACACCTCTCATATCTCTGGCCTCCAGCAAAGATGAGGATGCCAAAATGCCCAAGGACTTTCTGGGTTTTAGCCAAGGAAGGAATTGGTTATGGTTTTCTTTTTCCCCCTTTGGGATGTTTTACCTAAACTGCATAGCTAATTTCTACCCTCTGCCCTCATTAGTGGCTGTCAGAATACTGGAGGCACTAATCTGAGAACTGAAATATGGGGGTTCCTGGAAGAACTGGGCACTGAAAAGTAAAAGAAAAAAATCATCTAAAGAGCCTGGCAAGAGGAAGAAACTACAAAGTTGAAAACCAACTTCATCCCTCATCTTCCCAATCAAACTTGCTCTCAGGGAATTATTCCCTTAGGAAAGAGTATTTGAAAGAATTAGCCAGGGTTGCTCAAGTTCCCTAATGTCATTTCCCTACAGCTCTTTGCATTTGTCAAGTGGAAGGCTTTAGGCTTTAGTTAGGAGAGGCGGGGCAGTGGTTGTGACTCAAGTATGCTTTGCTTATGTAAATGCCAGTTTAGTATTCAGCACCAAGACTAGTGAAGAGCTTTATGAAAAAAACATGCAGGCGCAACTCTAACCATAACAGAGATAAAGGCCCTGGAAACTCCCTCATGTATTTTTACATATTTCAAGTTGAAAGTACAACGTGCTCTGAAATGAGCATCCCGCACCTGTATCTTAAAGAATGGCCCTGTGTTTAGTTTTCAGGAGTGATCTCCTAACTTGCTGATAGCCAAAATAACTGGCTATAAATGTCAACAGGAAACTTATAAATGAGTTCTATTGCAGAACCATGGAGCTTTAAAGGTCTAGAGAGGATGGGTGAGTGACTAGATGCCTCAAGCAGGCAGACAAAGGTTGAGATTCTGGGCTCACACAACCATTCCATATTCATTTACCCTATAAATACAGATGCTTATATGAAAATCTCTTCATCTGAGATTAAATTGTCTCTATCTTTCAGAGAGACAGAAAATACATTGAAATTTAATACCAAAGAGTCAAGATCTTCAAGTGTGTGATACTGAACCAGACCCTTCTGTAAATATCAAGTGGTGGATACTGTGTCTTCTGAATGTAAGTGACTAAGGATCTCCCCAAGAGCACGGAAAAGGGCTGCCTTGTTCAGAGCCCTGCTCCAGGGAGGTGGGTAAGGAGGCTGAGGACAGAGTGAGGAGGACAAGTCCCTGCTAAGATGATTAAGGACCCTGTGAAGAAAGCAGGCACTTCTCGGAGCAGCTGGAAGGCAATTACCAAGGCTGAAAATGACGAGAATTTGGACCATTGTTTATAAAAATCAAAAAAAGAAATACCTCTGGAGTGTGAGTCTTTTTAAATCAACATGTTTTGTTTCTCCTCCAAACATCTCAGATCTCAAGACCAGCGTGACAAACTCAGTCCACAGACAGGCCCACCCAGCTGCACATCAAGTACAGACTAGGAAATTGACTCCTTTTTTTTTTCCTGAGTTAAAAAAGCAAAAAACCCATATGCACACCAACAGGAAGCTGGCTAAACTGTTCACTACAGCAAACCTACTGGGAAATGAGGAGAGGGAAGGAGGAGCCTCGTGCTGACAGAACAAGCCGGGACCACACACTCTCCACAGTGAAGGAGAGCTCCCCTTTCAGGCAGACTCAGGCTCCACCTGAGAAAGTGGCTCCCTGGATTTCAGCTCCCACTCCCCTTGGCCAAGTGCCTAGCTCAAAGGCAAGATTATGACAGGAGAACAGAGGGTGGGTGTGCTTTCATACGTTATGTGCTTTTCAAAGAGCATACACACAACTGCTGAATATATAATTTTTGCATAAAATATTTCAGAAAAAAAAGAAACTGTTAATAAGGTTGCCTCTGGAGAAAAGAGAGTGTAGGATAGAAAATGAGTTTTTCACTGCATTCTTTTTTATGTTTTTGCTCACTAATTTATTTGTTCAGAAACTAGGTCTCACATAGCCTAGGGTAGCCCCAAACACCTTATGGAGTCAAGGATGACACTGAATTTCTGATCCTCTTGCCCCCCACCACACCTGGGTGTTAGGATTGTTTTAATCATGTGCATATAACTTTCTCTATATAGAAGGGGAGACTGTCCCTTTCCTTTTCTGATAGTGTGCTCAGGGGCTCTTGGGACGAAGGCCATGGCTCCTGCTGCTGTTCAGAGTGTCTTCCCCCTCACCCACTCCTGCCGGAAGCAGACATGGGGTGCCCTGGCCCTTTTCTGCGCTATGCTTTAGCTGAGTCAAGTACAGGTTTTTAAAATGCACCTTTGAACTGAATCGTGCCTTGCTTTTTTATGTTTCTCAGGAATAATAACAGCCCTCCAGATTCTCTTCATTGGGTACTCATTGTAGCCAGTACTCACTCTGCTGCAAGCCAAGCATGGGCTCCTTCTCTTCCCGCCAGCCACAGTGGGAGGAGTACACACACTGTAACGCAGTGTACAGCAGCAGTGGCTGGGAATTCTCGCAATGGTCGGTTGTAAGTACAGTTGGCACTCTTTGGAGTATTGCGTATCTGGGAACAGAAAAAAAAAACACTCTAGGATATTGATCAATAAAAGACATGGTTCCAAAGCCCCACCTAAGAACTGGACCTCAACTGCAACTGCACGCCCTTTCAGAACAGCACCAAGCCGACTCTGTACGTGCTCTAATCCCTAGTGGCAGTCTAGCACCAGGCCAACTCCACACAACCTCTAATCTCCATTTTCTTTTCTGAAATTGGTAATAAGGATGATAATGAAAGGGGTGATAATAGGGGTGCTTCCCTTAGAGGGTCCCTGTGACAGTTTACTGAGATGGTAAAGTCTGTGTCGGGTGTCTACCTTATACTCCAGCATTACCTTCTAATAGAGATTTGCTGCTGTAATTGCTGGCTTACAAGGAGTTATCTGGAGAAATGAGACTGAAATAATTACAATGATAAGTAACAATGAATCTGTTATCTGAATAATTAGCATATGCTCTTATTTATGTTCGCCTAGAACATAACAATAGCTTCAGTACTATTTGCTGGAGTTGAGCTTCAAGGTAAAGTGCACTGAAATACAGCACTATGTCCCTTGTGTCTACAGACTATAAAGGGGATTTTGTTTTGTTTCATTTCTTGTTGTTGTTTGTGCTCTGTGCTGTTATGGCTGCTGTTCGTTTGGTTTCTTAAGAAGATCTCACTATGTAGTCTTGACTGGCCTGGAACTCACAGAGATCTGCCTCTTTCATCTCCCAAGTACTGAGATAAAGAGCATATGCTGCCAAGCTCAGCCCTGGAATATGATTTTTGATTAATTAGAATTTAAGTTTGGTGGTATATTAAAAATTACACAAAAAGAAAATCATTATTTCCAACATCTCCCGACCTTTAGAACACCACTGATACCACAGTGGCACATTTCTTTTTGGTCTTTTTCCACATATATTAAGTAGATGATGTAGTATGAATACATAATTGTCTGGCCCTTTTATTCCTTAGCATTTTAGCATAAGCACATTTCTAAAATCCAAAAACTCTCTGTAAGTATCTACAATTTATGGGTTATTAATAAACTATTGCATTCATTTACTTCTTAAACAAGCATTTGTTGAGAGCTGATTAGCTATTAGGCCTTATCCTTCATACTGGGACTAGTCTAGTGAACAGAATAGACCAGTTTATGTCCTCATAATGTTTCTATACAGTGCTACAGGCCTCAGACTAGACTGGGCTGAGGGAGAGAAGAGAAATACAAAAGCAGAGACAGAGCCTACAGACAATAATTTGAAGAAATTAGCTATAAAGAAGCTAGAGGGAGAGTTCAAGTGAACACTGAACCCTACTTTATTCAGATGGTATGTTGATATGACAATGCAAATATTTCATTTAAATAAATTCGTGCACATTTGTTAACATTTTAGTGATCATTTTTTAAAAAGTTGCTCATGCAGTTCCTAAAATGGTTCTAATGAATCTATTTTTTATTTTCATACTGGAGCTACAATAACTTCATGGTCACTAAGAAGGCAAAAAAAGAGAGTTGAATGAACTAAGAACCATAGCCATTGATACTAAGTCCTGGTGCCAGATTCTTCTCCAATTATTCTGTTATTACTCAGTAAGCATCCATCCCACTTTAGGGAAGATATGACAGAAAATGTCCTTAACCATGTATATCAGCTGGCTTGCTTTTTCAAGGTGAGCATTGTTCTTACAGGTGTTTGTAGTAGAAGCATGGTATGGTTTTTATACACACATTCTCCTTTGAGAATCAATCACAGTCTTGCTATATTTATAAAAGATAACTGCATACTCACCCATGCCAACACACACTCACACACCTCTCATGAATGAACCCAGGGCAGACCCTATCATACCAACAATAACTTATGAACCCACACTGTCCAAATTAAATGTATATTCCTCTCCTAACAATTAAATGGTAAGGGCAAATAGCGGTGAGAAATGGAGACTGGGGCTGGCTTAAAGAAGCCTTACTCATGAAAAGCCTCAGTAAAGCTAGAATCCCAAAAGATACAAACTCTAAATACAAGCTGCCAGATCTAGAAGGGGCACAGCGTCATTCACCAAGTAAAAACCTGATGGGACTCATTAACTGGTGGTGGGACCTGGGAGCCTAAAAGTGAGTTGTCGTACCAAAGTCTCATGCAATAGCCAACTTTATTCAGAGCCTCAGGCAATGTATGCTCTAAGGATTAAGAAGAATCACATGAATAAAGCTTACAATCACAACGGCAAGCTGCAGGTGGCAAACACAAGTTTTTCCATGAAGGCATGTAAACAAATAATAATAGCCAGTTTTATAAATTAGCTGAAATGAACCCACTCTAACCCATCACACGGGGGGGCATGACAGCACATTCTAAGAACAATTCCGTGTTTGTGAAAAAACTGGGGTCCGAAGACTCTTGTTTACTTGAAGTTTTCTCACAGATACTCAGAACTCCCACCTCATGACTCCATTCTTGAACCCATGTTCCAGCACTCCTCCTCTAAGCATCCTCCTGACTGAGACATGTTGAGGGATGGTCTTGTGCACTGTGTGTTCAGATGCTGATTTCTGTGCCCAGAGATCTGGTGTCAGCCCAGACATGGGCATTGTCATTTCTGTGAAGAATCTTCTGTATCAAAGTTGTATAAAAAATGTTCTCCATCATCTCGGATTGGCCAATAAGCAACTAAACAGCCTGTAGTGGGCCAAAGAGTTAGGGTGGGGTTGCAACCCTAGTGGTGGAGGGGACCCCAGGTGGAGGAGAAAGAGGGGAGAGGAAGGAGAGACTGCCAAAACATGACAGAGTCACCGTGAGGACAAAGATGGAACAGGAGCGGCCAGGGTGAGGCTAGGGGACAGATAACAGGGCTTGTGGCTGGGAAGTAGCCAGTGTGCTCGCCTGGCCAGATTAGACAGATTAGAATAGATGAGAATCTGCCCGGCTATAGTGATATAAAGTTTATTATAAATGTAATGGGTCTCCATCTCATTATTTGGGACCTATGGCAGGAGTAGAAAAAAATATTAATTCATCAGAGACCATTAAAGTTTCTACTTAAATGGTGTTCCTTAATCCTCAAACGCCTCAAAAAGATTTTTTTTGTATGCCCATAAATAGTAATCAGAACAGGGACCCCGGCTGAAAGTACATAACAAAGAGGGATTTCATCCTCAAGTAAGGACCATACAGAGCTACAGGGCCTACTTAAGATGGGAAATCCAAATGAGGACCCCACTCGCACAAGGCTGAGACTCCAAAGGGCTCTGCTTCCAGTGTATGAACGGCTGGGAAGTGAACTGGCCCCAGTTCTGTACAAGGTGGCAGCAAGGAATCCTCTGGAGACCCTGACGGGGATTTGCATATCTTACTCAGGGTCGTGAGTCTGACACACACACACACACACACACTATAATTCTTAGAATGCTCAAGATCATTGTTCTGGCTTCAAACTAGATCTCCAAGAATTCCCACGGATAAAATTTTAAAAGTTAAAAAGCAGGTCTCAAGTTAAACAAACAAACAAAATGATAAAACTTTAGGAACAACATGCATCCAAAATATTAAAAAAAAAAAAAAGCCACATGTTCTTGAAAGCTCAGTCACCTGGCCATGCCACCTTCCATCATCCTCGGACAGACAGGAGAGTTTGTGTGCTTTTTAAATAAAGCCTTCCTTTATTTTGTTTTTACATTTAGAGGTGTTTTGTTTTGTTTCTTTCCCTTCTTTAAAAACCTACCACTGCCTTATTCTGCCTAATGTTCCTGCGAGCCTCAGGGAGTAGCCTAGACCCTTCATAACCGCCAGTGCTGATGATCTGTGCATCTCTTTGGTATCCATTTGCATGACAGACTGGATGAACAAGAGAAACTTAAGAGGGCCCAAGTGGGACTTGATTGCTGAAGAAGAGTCTTAGGAAATAGATGTGGGGAATCTGAATTATGCTTGTCAAACCCACTTTGGATGACAGTAAAGGCCTTGGAATTAAGGAACGTGAAGCCAAGGGAGCAAAGGAATAGGCCACCTAACTTCTCACAAAGATCGAACGCCAAAAAAAAAAAAAAAGCTATTCTTATCATTTTAGACACAATGAGAAATAATTCTCAATTGGAAGTCTGGTCGATGCAGATAAATCTGCCACAGAAAGGTGAGTGCAGCGACTGTTAGCCGCTTTAAACAATGCGGCATGGCACTGTCACAGAGGATGCTAGATGATGCTGTAAATCTGCTCTGCCTCTGCTCATCCGCTGTTTCCAATCCCCAGGGCTCTGGAGGAGGATAAAAAACGGCTTCAGTTCTCTGGAGGACGCGACTGCGGGTTGGCTGCCTGCCAGTTGCTGCTAAGACAGTGTTTTTCTCACCATCTCACCCAGGCTTCTCTTTGTTACCCTGAAAAATACGCATACCACCTGGCTGCTGACAGGACTATGGTGGCTGGACATCAGTGGCAGGCAGGAGGTCCCGGAGCCCAGAACTTTTGGTCTCTCTCTGTTGGTTATCACAGTTCCCCACAGGGACAGAAGATAGCTCAGAAGCTTAAGTCTGGGGTTCTCCCTGCTTTCGTTACTCTGTGAAAAGTGTTTTGAGATGAACTAGGCTTTTATCCGGAAACCCTTCCTCTGTTCTGCAAAGAACAAACTGCCCCACAGTTATTTTCTGCCGGAAGTTGAGAACACGGTGCTATTGGACAACATATCGTCATCAGGATTTCAGAGAGCAGTAAGAGCGTGCTGCATCTTCCTCTCTTAGTTTGTACAACCATTTTCAGTGTTAGACTACGTCAAAATCTAAGGACCAGTGGTGTCCACTCTGCTGCAGATGGGCAAGACTGGTCCTCTCAGGGTCACAGAGACAGCTGGTTGGAAGCACTGAGGTCAAAAGGAGTTATTTCGTGTTTCAACTGATCAACTGATCCCTCGGCAAAAGCCTGCTTGTTTTCTCACTTCAACTTGCTTCCTTTAAAATGTTTACTAAAATTTAAAAAAAAAAAGCATTGATTGGCATTAACCATAGTAACTGCTGATTCTGGCAGTGAGCCCATGAATTTATATCAGCAGGCACTTACAAAGCATCCATATGTTTAAAGCACTATACCGCACCACCTAGGCCAAAAGTCAGGCAAGGAGTCGGGCCTAAAACCAATTAAATTTTATAAATTTTAACCAGAGATATTATTTTTTTTAAATTCTGACTTAGTTTAATGGAGCCCTTCCTATTTAAGCTTTATCAAAATATGTGCAATATTTTTATTCATTACTAAGAATCTCTTTACTTATATAAGAACCACAAAATAAAGCATAATCCTTGTATTATCAACAACAGCCTTACCAAGACCTCACTACTATAGAGGACTGTCCTTGGGGGAAACAGTACAAAAAAGGTGCTGAGTGTTAAAGCCCAGGGACAAAGTCAAAATATACAGAGGACAGGAGACTCTGAATACAGGAAGCACATGGGGTGCTTTATTCAACTATCATAGTGCTTCTAAGAACTTATGCACACACGTGTAAGAACTCACAAAACACCAAGAAATGTCAACTTCACATATGATATGTTTTTAAGCACAGGAGAATATACAAGAGAAGATTATTAACATAAAGCTAAGGGAGCTAAATCTTCAGAATCCCCACTAGTGTAGCCTTTTGAGAGGCTTTCTAGTTTGAATTATTTTTCGTGTATACAGTCATACTCCCAACTTTTCAGATTCAAGGCAATCTGTTAATTGTAATCACCTATAAAAATCAAAAGGCAAGTTATGTGCTTTTGGTGTGCAATGGCACAGAATATACATTACAAGTCCAAAAGAGAGGAGCTGATGTATAGTAAGGATGCCGGAGCAAAGCAAAACCAAAACCAACAGAGCAAACTCCAAATCCTGTAGCTTTATGAAATTTGACTATACTTTGTATCTATGACTCTAAAGTCACTTTTTTCCATCAGTCAAAATAGGAAAAGTGAAATAGTAATATGAAATAATAAATGCTAAATGGCAGAAGTAAAACACTTAACTGGGTCCTGGGGAGGCAGGTAGGTGTGGATTGGGTCTCTATAATTTAATAAAGAAAATTCAGATTGCATCTTTGATGCTGGATTACTGACAGATTTTGTTCTCTATATTAGTTTTTTTTTCTAATACTGTGATAAAACACCATGACCAAAGTAACTTTGAGAAAGAAAGGGCTTACAGTTCCAGAGAGAGAATGTTGAGGTTCAGGAATAGCCACACACTGACCCCACAGACACAAGACTCAGACAGATGGAAGTTTATTGAATGCCAAGCAAAGTCTGATAAATCAGTGACACAGTCTAGATCCAGGAGCCAAGACTGTAATGCTGAGCCATTCTTGGGGTGAGGTTTTAAAGGAAAAAGACCATAACCAAGCAGGGAGAATCAATTCTATTCCAGGTACATTATTTCTAACCAAGCAGAAGAACAGATTCTATTCCAGGCACAAGGGGACTAGGTAGTTAGCCAAAGCATTTTAAGCTTATTGGCTGGGATATAGGGTAGGGGAATTCTTGGGAACTTTCCAGTTTTCCAGGAGAAAGGAACATAGAGTACTGCAGTTTAACTCTAATAGAATATACATTTAATTATTAACTCAAGCAGAACATTCAACAAGTATTGAGTTGTAAGTAAAAGGCTATTCTTATATCAGGCAGGCAGACCCTGAGAACTTGAACTCAGTTTCACCTTATGAACAAAATGGAGACTAAAAACAAAATGGCTTCAGTTATGCTAGAGGTGAAGGTAGGTCTCAACAGAAGGGCTATCGTTATACAAAAAGTTAAGGCAGGCCTCAACAATAGGAGCCCATTATAGCGGGAGTTGTGGCAGCTGGTAGGGAGGCATGAAGCTGGAGCTGGAGCTGAAAGCTCACATCCCAATCCACAGACAGGAAACAGAGAGCATACTAGGAATGGCACTAGTCTTGAAACTTCAAAGCTTCCCTCCAGTGACACACCTACTTCAACAAGGCCACACTTCCTAACACCTACTTCAACAAGGCCACACTTCCTAATCTTTCCCAAACAGTTCTACCAATTGGGGACCAAGTATTCAAACATATGAGCCTATGCAGACATTTCTCATTCAACCATCATACTCTGCTCCTTGCCTTCCATAGCAATCTTCCTAATGCTGTTCTAGAGTAACAGAACTTATAAAATGAAGAGAAAGCTACAGAGAGAGAAAGTGGGGTTATTGCAATGACTTAAAGAATGCAGTCTAGCTAATCCAATAATGGCTGAGTGTAAACAGAAAATCCAAGAATCTAGTAGTTGCTCAGTCCACAAGACTTAATGGCTCATCTGGTCTTCAGTATAAGCTAGAATCCCAAATAAGAAGACTCTCATGCCAGCAAAGGAATAGACTTTATAGCAGGGGGGAGGGGCAAGAAGGCAAAGAGCAAAAGCTTCCTTCTTCCATGTCCTGATACAGAATTCCAGCAGAAAGTGTGGCCAAGATTGAAGGTGGGACTTTTCTCCTCAGGATCAGATAAAAGGTATATATCTTCCTAACTTGAAAGGTCCAGAGTAGAAGTTGATCCACCCACTTCAGACCAAGAAAAAAAAAGCTCTCACAGATGTGCCTTTCATTTCTGGATTGTAGTTTATTCCAGACGTAGTCAAGTTGATGACCAAAAATAGTCACCACACCCTGTAATATCAGAAAGCAAATTGCATTCTTCCAACATACAATGGCACAGAATATGCATTTCCATTCCAAAAGAGAGGAAATAGGACATAGTAAAGATATACTGTTTCGAAGCCAAGAATGAAACCAGCAAGGCAAACTCCAAATTTTGTAGTATGGAAAAGTAGACGGCTCTGCCCTTCCAGCTTTGCTGGGTGCAAGCCACACCTCTCTTCCAGGCTGATTTCAATCCCTGTGTGCAGCCACCCTGAGCAGACATCCCATGGCTCTGGCATTTCTAAAATGGGGTCTCCAGCACAATCAAGACTTTACACAGTAGCCTCTCAGGGCCTCCATGCAGGGAGTCCCCTGCCACATGCTTGGCCCCAATGGCTCTCCTCAACCATGAAGAAAGAATTCACAGCCCTTTCCTTGGGAATCCTTCATGACTCTAAAGCCAGAACCACATGTACAACAGACCAAATTCAGCTGCCTGCGGAGCCTGACTCTGAACTGCAGACAGAGCAGCTGTCATTTGCTGTTGCTTTTGGGAAGGAGAAAATCCCTGAGGTCTTTTACAAGTTTATAGGCTTAGCTAGGTGGGGTCCGGCTCTTAGGGCTCCTCTCCCTTTATTCCAATTTGGATCAGGCCTCTCCGTGATCTACTTAGCCCATTCAAGCCTTGGCTGCAACCTTAAATTTCCTGATGCTGTCTTTCTCGTCAACTGTACTTTTAAATTTTTCTTTTTGCTGCAGTTGTTCTTTTTTTTTATTGTAGATCTGCAAAAAAATAATCACTAATAGCCACACAATGGGCTCAATATTATACTGTCTTAAAATCTTCTCTGTCAAATAAATTAGTTCATTAATTTTCAATTTAGCCTTTGGAAAATTCTTAGAACAAGAGCAGAAGGCAGTCAGATTTTTGGCCTCTAGACAAGTCGCTAATGTTGTTCCGCTCTGAAATGTCTTGAGTTAATATTCCACAGTCCACATAGCTTTCAGAACTACTGTCTTTCAAGTTACTGTTAGGACAGCCCATTAAGCTCTGCTTACAGCATTCAGCCACTTTTCTACCCCAAAGTTTCCAAACCTCCCATATTTTTCTAAATAACAACATGGTCAGATCCTCAGCAATGGCCCGCTTCATGGTACCAACTTCTGTATTAGTTACTTTTCTATTGCTGTGAAGAGACACCATGACCAAGGCAATTTGTAAAAGAAAGCACTTAATTGGACTTAAGTTTTTTGAGGGATAGAGTCTATGATGGCATGTTACCAGGAACAGGTAAGAGCTTACATCTTGATCTACAAGCACAAGGCAGAGAGAGTATAATAGGAATGACATGAGTTCTTAGAAACCTCAAGTCCATCCCAGTGACATGGACCTCCTCCAACAAAGCCACACCTTCTAACCCTTCCCAAATAGTTCTACCATCTAGAGTCTGATATTTAAACAATGAGCTTATAAGGGCTCTCTCACTCAGACCATAACATCTGCCCATAACCTTTCTGTGTACCTGGGCAAGTCAATTAAAAAAAAAAAAACATGTGTTCTCTCTTCTTTGCTGCTGTGAAAAATATCAAGTTACATAGTAAGTCCCATTCCATGTAGGTACCCTGAAACCAACCACACTCTCTAATCATAATGAAAGCTGAGCCAGTCTCCTTTCCCTCTCAAGGCATTTTTGTGTGAGCTTTGGAGCCTGGCTTGATCTCCACACAAAACATGAACCCTTCACTTTGCACAGTGCCTGGCATCATCTGATTCCATAGCCAAACCAACTTTGAATGGAAACTAAATAATGCATGGTGGGTCCATTTAATCTGTTTTGTAACCACATCAGACATTGATATATTTAAACACACCCACAAAAAGACATTTCAGGAATGGAATTTTTTATGTAATGAGCAAATCTGAGTTTGTAGAACACTATAATCAAGATGTCAAATCTGCACGCATGAACCACAGGGTAGTAACAAGGCTGAAGTGACAGGTATGGATAGCCAAACATAAAATCATAAATTGGATTTTTGTACATGTTTTAAAAAGATATTTTAATTGGGAAATAACAGAACTGATAAGAATTTAAAGAGTGTTTATCTAATTATGAAATGTAGAATAAATTGAAAACATGGACTGTAACACATATTACTAGAGAAAGGAATAATAACACAATAAGTAGTTTAGGAAAAGTAGTGACTATAAGGGAGAGGAGTAGAGTAGCATTGTATATAACACACTGAAATTACATACTTACTATTCCACAAGCATTTTACATATATGTCAAATAATAAAACCAGAGATAAATATAAACATTTAAATTACAAAAAAAAATCTGTCTGTTGGTATAATGTTCTTGTTGAATGTATACAATTTACCCTTGTTCATTCAAAAGCTGGTTTCTCTACCTCACTATCTGGTTTCAATGGGGACATTGCATTGTGATGCTTATTCTAAGCATCACCTGTCTCACGTTTGTGTAAATGTACCACCATTTGTTCTTTTTAATTGTCAATTAAACAACCAGCCAGTGCCGAGCAATGGAGAGACTAGGGTGGGACGTCCTGGTCCAGAGGGGAGGATAGAAAAGTGAGTAAAGAGCAAAGAGCAGCAGAGCAAAGATCAACCGGACAGGACTTGGAACCAGAAGGAGGATGAATTGGACCCAAGATATGACTAAAAGCAAGTATAATGTTGGAAAATCTGAATGGGAGGAAACTATGCAGGCTTAAAGGTTTAGGATGATGTAATCATTGCCCAGCATTGTGCTCTATGTTAATTAAGTAAATCTTAGTCTTTATATGGTGATTTGGGTATACAGCTGGTTTAGGAATAACCACTGTTCAACTAAAAGATATATCGATAATAAATGTTAATAACCAACAACAAATGGCACCAATATGGGGCAGAATTTACAGTAATCTAACAAAAACTTAGATAGAAAATAAAACTATAGAGCAGTTTTTTAGTTATGTCCTTAAAAGGAAAGCAAAGGAGGTTCCTGAACTAGCAGCTCATAGATTCCTGATTAGACAGACCCCCCGCAGAGCAGCAAGGCCTCCAGCAGGCTGCAGAAAAACAAAATTTGATTCAAACAAACCCCAGAGAGGCAGTTTCATTAGGTAGAGAAAAAAGGTGGCTCTTTAGCAAGGAAGCTTCTCAAAGACAGGCTTTGTTAGCCAAGGCAGGAAACAAATTCCCTTTGAGAAGGGGTTCTTGCTGGTCTGAGGAGAAAACTTTTCTTTTCCCAGAGTGAGCAAGGGGTCAAGAACCAGTAAGGGAGGCAAAAAACAAACAGACAAACAAACAACAACAAACCTCTCTTTGGAAGCAGGAGCCAGAGACAGAAAGAGAAGCCTCAAGCATATCAGCCGGTAAGATCCAAAAGGGAAGCTGGGTCTAAGAAAGCAAAGTCGGTAGGGAGAGGTGTTGAGATTCAAAGGGATAATTTTCTATGTTGAAAATGGAGGAAGGCACAATGATACCGTGCTTCTGGATACCACCTGAGTTTGTTTCTTTTTTCACTGATGATTTCAATTTTGTGTATCCTCTTTTGGAAAGATCAGGATAAAACAGACTTGGAGAAAGAAGAGACTGAGAAAGTAGATGCTAAAATAAAGGCCATAACACAGAGGTTGAGGGAATCTTTAAACAAAGTAGAGAGCCTTCAGAGAAATCCAATCTGAAATTTACAATAACATTAAAAGAGGCGGTTCCAGATGAGAAAAGTCCACAGAGGATTGAAGATATTGCAAAATGGCAGCCCCCTGAGATGCTGGAGAGAAAGTCTTCAACTATAGGCCAACTTGGTCAGACTAAATATTGTATGTGTATTCTTTTTTTAACATTTTTATTTTATATTAATCACAGGTTATGTACTTTGTATCCCAGCCGTAGCCTCCTCCCGCATTCCCTCCCTGTCCCCTCCATCCCTCCCTCATCTCCTCCCTGCTCCTTTCCAAGTCCACTGATAGGGGAGGACCTCCTCCCCTTCCATTTATGTATGCGTATTCTTAAGGTTCAATTATTAGATGAAGATCTATACACTAAAGTAGAAATGCAGATTCTGTTTAGTGTCGTCTTGGAACAAGGTCATACAATGGCTGGTGTGCTCCATTTTACAGAGTTTGGAAAACTGAAATACATGCACCATGCCATAGATTCATATTCAATGGACTTTTGCCTTAAATTCTGGAGAGAATAATCCTAAGGTTACACATTTGTTAGAGATGGTGAATGTTTTGGAGATGGCTTTGCAAATTGGGGCTAATGATGCTTCAGCATGTATATCCATTGAAATTCAATATTTTAGACATCATGACATGAAATTTGTTATAAATATAATTTATAATCCTACAGGTCAAACAATTTTGAAAATATCTAACAGCAATTTTAAAAAGATGGTCATAAAACAGAAGGGAAATATATCACGCCAAAATAGATTGACTAATGACTTATCAATTTTTAAATGTTTAAGTGAGATAAGTAGCACACCTGCTAAAACACAATGGAATTTAGAAAGGACTGCGGAATTGGAGCAGAATATAAAGATCCTAATTCCAAAATGTTACACTGGGGAAGAGGTTTTGTATATTCATAAAGAAGAAGAGAAGTTATGGGTTCCATCAAAACTAATAAAAATCAGATATGACAGAGGAAGACCACCTTCTTGGCTACACACAAGGAGAGAGAAATTAAAAAAAGACTAAACAGAACAAATAACATAAATTGATGATGATGATATCTTTACATGGGAACAACTCTGAAACTGACTGAGACATAAAATATGTCTCCAGCCAGAACTACAATACATGACCAATAAATTCTTGGCTACAATATCCTCAAAATTTATTATTCTTTCATTATTTATCATTCTTTTCATTGACATAGATAAAATTGGTTTACAGTTTAGTTTCATCCTACACATCTCATATATTTATAATTTTAGGACTATATAATGTTTTTTGAGAAATTATATGTTTGCAGAACAAAAGGACTGAACACTAGAGATGCTGGATTAAACTTGACAGAACCCTCCTTCCAGCATGCTGAGACATTGACACATCTGTTCCAGCATCTTGCATGTTCCAACATGCTGGTTGTTCCTGCTACAACTCCTTCAGTTGCTGTTTCTCATCAAAGTCTGCTCCCAAGAGACCTTTGAAGAATGCTACTAATCTCAGTTGGGTCCAGCATTTTAGACTGTTCCAAACAGGACTTCAATTAAGCCTGAAATGTCTCAATATTCAAAGACTGGACCACAAATGTTAATGCTAGTTTAATTAACCATTTTTCCCAATTTCCTTTGGTCCCCTTAAAGGATTTCTGAGTGTCCTAATGATCAGCTAGGAAAAAATCATGAGAATGACATCCAATTTCCTTTATGGGAGGCTGGGTAGGTTTTTGGTTGTTTTCTGTGGCCATGAATGTTTATTGTCATTGGGGATGCTTATAAATTATTAATAGTCTGATTCAGAGAGAAAATAAGGTTAGACTCAGGGATTTCTTTCTTTTCCTTTTTTGTTTTCTCTTTCTTTCTTAGATAGGGAGAAAAGGGGTTATAAAGAAAGAAAAAGAAATACAGGGCTATCTTATACAAATAATAAGACAAAAGGTTTTATTGAACCTACTCAAGGCTTTATTTGTTATTCTCAAATAAGGTTATTTTTTAACTCTGGTATAGGATTTTGTATATTGATGCAAAAATAAATCTATTTTTAACATATTGGTAAATTTTAATATATTGATACAAATTCAAAGTTACTTCCAATACTTTTAAACCATTAAAAACTGTTTAAGGTATTAGGTAATGCAGGTTAATTGCTAGCTAAGCAACTTATTGTCATATTAGACACTAGTCTAATTTATCACAGGAGTATGCATCTAGCTGCCCAGCATTGTGCTCTAAGTTAATTAAATAAATCCTAGTCTCTGTGTGGTGATTTGGGTATACAGCTGGTTTAGAAATAACCGCTGTTTAACTAACAGATAAATAATAAATATTAATATTCTACAACACTCCAGTAACTAATTTTATTCCTTCTCACTTTCTGGTGGGGTTGAAGACCAAATAGTTATAATGCTACAATTAAGCTTAAGTTATTTAAAATTTAAGAAAATGCTTTCATATAGGTAATATCATTAAGGATAAAAGTTAATTTAAGTATAGAACTCTAAACTTATGAAGATAGGATAGATAATCAAATACTTTCTCCTAAGTTGCCAAATGCACATGAACTGGATATTGCACATGTAAATCTTACATAGTAGTTTTCATAACTTTTATAATTATTATTGTATTGAAAGAAAAGGAGCCTTTTATGAGACTTAAAGGGGGAAATGTTGGTATATGTTCTTGTGGAATGTATACAATTTACCCTTGTTCATTCAAAAGCTGGTTTCCTTACCCCACTATCTGGTTTCAATGGGGCCATCACCTCTCTCAGGTATAAACATGCCACCATTTGTTCTCTGTAATTGTCAATTAAACAACCAGCCAGTGCTGAGCAATGAGAAAATAGGATGGGACGTCCTGGTCCTGAGGGAAGAAAAGAGAAGTGAATGAGAGGAGTAGGTGAGCAGAGATCAACAGGACAAGACTTAAAACCAGGAGGAAAGATGAATTGGACCTAAGATATGACTAAAAACAAGTATAATGTTGGAAAATCTGAATGGGAGGAAACTATACAAACTTGGAGGTTTAGGATGATAAAATTATTGCTCAGCATTATACTCTAGGTTAATTAAGTAAATCTTAGTCTCTATGTGATGGTTTAGGTATACAGCTGGTTTAGGAATAACCACTGTTTAACTAAAAGATATATCAATAATAAATGTTAATAACCAACAACATCTGTCCTTGTTTAGAGAATAACTTTATAAATGTAAGATAAAAAGAGAAATAATGAAAAGAAATACAAATAAAATTTGACTATTGAAAATACTAAGTTTTCACTGGGTAAGATGGTTCAGCAGGTAAAGGTGATTGCCATCAAGCCTGAAGATCTGAATGCAATCACTGGAAACCACACAGTAGAAGGAGAGAACCAGCTTCTATGGGCTGTCTTCTGACTTCACAAGTATACTATGGCATGTGAATTTCCTACACAAAAATAAATAAATGTAAAAACACCACTTAAGAATATTAAACTTCTATATATTCCACAGTTTTATAAAATCGTAATGACAAAGTGCAGACTTGCAAAATCTTTGTGATAACAAGGCACAAATATGCATAGCCAGTTTGTTATCTGCCAGGAACATCCCTTCTTCCCTTTCCCATGTTTCCTCTTCCTGTTGACATATACACATCCATAAGCCTAGTTTCAGACCCAGAAAGCAAGCCTATTTTATGCACAAGCTGTCTTTGCAGTGTAAATCACTTTTTCCTTCTCACACACCCTCCTTCTGCCCAATGCCATCTCTACACCCTGTTCATGTTATTTTTACAAGATTGTGTTTGTTCCTCATTTTCCATCTTAACCTGGCTGTCACACAAATATTTGATATTGTTTTATATTTGTTTAATAATAAGCTTCACAACGTAATAACTGAGCAGATATTACTCTATTCTTAACCCTCTAAGCTAATTTAGTTTCCTCCCAGTGTACATTTCAGAGATATTTGAACTTTTTATTCTGGCCCAGTTCCTCTCATGATAGTACCTGAACCTGTCCAATGGGTCAATTCCCCTTTTCCTCCTCTTGCTCCTCTTCCCCTGGCTGGCAGGAAGTTTAGCCCTATTCTCTGCCCTGCTCAGTGATTGAATGTAAGCTGCTTTATTGGCAAACCAGGGCACAGTTGGGCAGCAGTGAGACAGGAGAACAAGGATTACAACCAGATACGGAGGTACATAAATCAGAATTTGAATTACACAACCTTATGCTTATGACATCCAGACCCCTGGATCCTGAACCTGTTTTGTTCAGAAACCACCTTTGCTTACTGAATCACTCATCTCCTCTCTGCATTTCTCTTTACCCTCTGGCCTCTTCATACATATAGACATAGCTCCATATGTTCAGTTCAGGAGAGATTTTTGCCTGGTCTGATTAAACAGCTCATACAGCAGCTTTACCTGACCTCACTCCTGTCACTCATCTTTGCACTGCTCTAATCTAAGGCAGGCCAGATTCTTATATCAGGAATACAAATGAAATATATCCACATGCCTAGGTCACCTCTCAAAAAACACAAATAATATGAGTGTCTAAGGCAGCATGTCTTCTATCAAGCCCACCAGTCTTATAGAAATGTTCTCTAATGAGAATTATCTATTAATGAACCTGAAAACACAGAAATATTTTTAAAAAAGAAAACAGAGGTAAACTTATCCAAAAAAATCAAGGAAGTTTTAAAAAGGATTGAAACAACACTCCATTAAACTTATACAGAATAAAAAGTAAACACCTGAGTGATATCCAAGGAAGCATAAATGCATGGCTGAAAGAAATTATGAAGACTATTCAGGATTTAAAATCAGAATTCAGTAAAGAGATAGAACTATTAAATAGAACTCAAGCTGAAATAAATATGGAATTGAAAAACTCAATAAACCCTCAAAAGAAAGCTTTACAAGTAGAAAAGATCAAGGAGAAGATCTAATATCAGGACCTGAAGATAAAGTAGAGAAATTACACAACAAATACAAGCCAAGAATATGACATTTTTAAGCACAGAGAAGGAGCATGCAGGAAATGTGGAATACTATCAAAAGACAATCTTCAAAGTATAGGCATAGATGAAAGAGAAGAACCCCAAGCCGGTGCCCAAGCACAGTGGCATAGAACAGATCTCCAACAAGAGCTAAGTAGAAAAATTCCCCAAACTTAGAAAAGATATACCATACAGAAATAAGAAACATACAGAATCCCAATAAGACAAGACCAAATTCCCTAAGCTAAAACTCTAAATATATATAGAACAAATATATACATTGAAAGCATCAAAAAGCAAAAGCACAAGTCACATATAAAGGAAAGCCACCATAATAACATCTGATTTCTCAATGAAAAATTTGAAACCCAGAAGAGCCTGGAGCATCCTCTAAGTTCTAAAAGACAACAACTTCCAATCTAGGCTATTATACCTAGCAAGGCTATCTGCGGTAGTGGAAGAAGAAAATATTTCTGTAGTACAAATAGCATAAACAAATTCATGTCAACTAGAGCAACTTAAGGATAACATCAGAAGCAAACTGAAGAGAGGAGTAAGCACAGTCAACAGTCCATGGGGGGCGGGGGGAAACAAAGCTATAA